>NQII01014402.1:0-14647 GCA_002778355.1 Clitarchus hookeri | reverse complement strand
AAAAAAAAAGTCTGCACATAATGTAATTACTATATATAAAGAAAAAACTTGTAAATGTAAAAATAATAGTAAATAAAAGGTCTTATTATCTAACGAAGTTTAAATTTTAAACTTTAATTTTCTAGTAAAGAGGACTGTTACGCTGTAGAAACTCTGTTTCTCACAATTTTTAAATACCTTTTTATTTTTATGTTGCATACCTCTGCGTCAAAGCCTCGTAAAACTTATTTTCCAGATATAAGTTATATTTTTCCGAAATGAAACACATTATTTAAGCATACATATGCGTGAAATACTTCACATAAACTTTACAAACGCTATAAAGAAAACATTATAAAAAAAATTATTTCATTCCTCACAATAATACCGTCGTGTTATTGCCCTACATATATTAAAGAATTTCGTTAAATCCTAAAAAGACTATCTATTTGTGGTAGTTAACTGAGTAGTAGATTCAATACATTAGCGTGGTCATTATGATAAATAAATTTATATTACAAAAAAGCTACAATTATGTTGGGAATTTAAGTGTGATTTATAAAAATTAAACATTATTGTCTGAGTCGACCAAGAATTGAACATGATAACTTCTGCTGACAGGCCGCCAGCCACCTTACTCATTGCTCTACTGCAGCCAATAGGGTCAACGGAGGAAAAAACTGTAGACAAACAAAGATAATCATAGATTTGAATATTTAATTTTTCTGCTGTTTATTTTCATTTTTGTTCTCTCGGTCACATTCTTATCGTTGACGTAAATATTAAGAGTGATTATTCACTCTGATAAACGGTTTCGATGCCCTGTTGTCATTGAAACTAATATTTTTAAGTCGAGCTGGCCATTCGAATATTCGGCAATTTAACGGCCAAAGCTTCTCAACTCGAGCACTCATTTCGTATGCGAGCTCTAGCGAGTGCAGCATACCGGTTCCCGGGAAGCATAATTCTTATGCGAAAATGACCATTCGAATTTGTTCGAATTCAAGCGCTCGAGCTGTACTTGCAAACATAGACCCCGCAGTAGTTCCTCGGATACTCTGTCTTCAACACCCTTCAAACGCTGTTATTTGTTCACTGCTCNAAACATAGACCCCGCAGTAGTTCCTCGGATACTCTGTCTTCAACACCCTTCAAACGCTGTTATTTGTTCACTGCTCGCTGTCCTCACAAGGAGATATGTGTGGTTTCAAATTATTCGCTCAATCTGTTTTCGTAAGCGCATATCAGCCGTGTCTGCAAATTTCTGGCCAACGTCAACAGCAAGGCAAGAGTCTGAATTCCAGCCTTAGCAATCAACGAACATTTTATTTTTTGTGTCTGAAATAATTTTAAATTATTTTGGGCACATGATTGACATCAAAAACTAGCACGTTCATGTCGCTTTGCATTTAGATCAAGGCGTATTTTCCACTCCCTGAAGGACTCTCGTGTCAAAAAGAAACTCACAGCATCAGCAGGAACGAATCATGTGCAGTTAAATTAAGGGTAAAATTTAAAGTTAACTTACTAACATATGGCGTTGATTATTTATAGGGAGGACTGTGAATTCCTGCATACATTGCCACTGAACACAGGAAATTTTCTTATCTTTACGTACAGCGGATATAACCGTAGAGCGATGTGTTTCGAAAAGCTTGGTAGCCGGGAACGCAACTGTGGCCTGTGTTTACAGGAAGTGGTTTGATGTATCAACAAGATAACTGCTCAAAGCACAGATGCATTTCGACACTAAACTCCCTAGAAGTGTTCGAATAGGCAGAGTCGGTTAACAAAATGGTCACGTGACCCAATTTTATTTNTCGACACTAAACTCCCTAGAAGTGTTCGAATAGGCAGAGTCGGTTAACAAAATGGTCACGTGACCCAATTTTATTTGTGAAAACTATGATTTTTGGTAATGTGGTATTTGCTATTTGGTTTCTAGATGGACATTCCAAATTACTAATTTACTAACTGCGAAATTGTCAAATTAACCTTTAAAATAGACAGAAAATGCGTAATTAATTCAACTACAAGTAATAACTGTGCTTAATTACCACAATGATATTTCTGGATGTAAAAAATAGTGTTCATTTGTTTGTCTTAATTTTAATATTAATTATTATCCTCAAAATATTAACGATAAACATTTTTGAATTTTCTAACATTTTAAGCCTTTTTGAGATAATTTGATTAATGTATGTCTGTTTTTAAGCACTAAAGTTCCGTGAATTTACATTTAAATACTTAGATTATAATGTGTTGTTATAAGGGTTCAATAATCGACAGTCAGCAATATCAGAACTAAAACCTGCTATATAAATATCAAATTATGGAATACCTCTAACTAACTGACAAATAAGAAAATTATTTTATTAAACTTCTCGTGTCTACAACGATCGTATGTTTAAATTGTAGACTGCTACTCTCATCTAGATGCGCCACTACATGTTTTACCAACCACATTTTTTACAGGCTGAGTTAGGTGCGCCGTCTGCCACAACATTTTCAATAAGTAACACGTTGCCTCCACCGCGCACCATGTTGACAACCGATAGTTGTTATTTAAAATATAATAAAAGGTGACCTTTAAGTACAGAACCAGAAGATATCATTTGCCCACGGGGCAAGTGTTTGAACTCTGTGTAGTTAACATTCCAGAAACGTTTTCATCGTGATAATATATAAAAGATGGGTAATAAAGAATACCCCAAAAATTGAAGGTCTATTATATCAAAACCAAACAACCTACAACCTTGATTGACCAATCAAATGAACCGTGGAACCGTGAAGTTTGTTTACCATACATTCATAAATGTTAAATGTGACCACCACGAGCGGCCCGAAAGACATCTAAGCGATAATAAAACTAGTTTCACGCATTTGTCAGCATGTCCGGTGTTACGGTTTGTATGGCGTTCGTAACTCTCTGTTTGAGGTGGTGAAGGGGAAGCGAGCTTGCATTCGACACGTTAATGTGAAGGGGACTGTCTGATGTTTCCTTTATGTGCCCAGAACGAGGTAGATAATGCCTTCACGTCTAATCTGGTTTTTAGCGATGAAGCGACGTTCCATACAAATTGTAAGGTGAACCGGCACAACATGCTGATATGGGGTCAGGAGCATCCACATGAAACCACCGAACACGAGCGCGTTTTCCCCCAAAGTGAACGTGTTTTGTGCGGTATCCAAAGACTCTGTTCTCGGCCCTTTCTTTTTTCACGAGCCCACGTTACTGGAATCCCTTATTTGGACATGTTTACAGAGTGGCTGTTTCCTCAGTTAGAAGAGACGGTGGGGGGGACTTAATTTTCCAGCAGGATGATGCGCCACCCCATTGGCACCTAGCTGTTCGCGGATACCTAAACGTGACGTTGCCGCAACGCTGGATTGGTCGAGGAGCAGCTAGTGACCAGGCTCTTTATCACTGGCCCCCAAGAAGCCCGAATATTACCCCGTGAGTTTTTTTTTTCAACGGTGGTACATAAAGGATGAAGTGTTTCGTCCACCATTGCCGGCTAACAAGAATTACGGACGCCAGCCAAGCCGTAACACTGGACATGCTAATAAGAATGTGGAACAAGTTTGATTATCGCACAGATGTCATTCGGGCCGCTCATGGTGGTCACATTGAACATTTATGAAGATATGGTAAACAAACTTCACAGTTCCACGGTTCATTTGTGTGGTCAACCAAGGTTGTAGGTTGTTTGGTTTTGATATTATAGACCATCAAAGTTGGGGTATTCTTTTACACTCATCCTGTATAATTTAAAAATTTGCTTAGCTTCATATTTTTGTTCATTTTGCATCATTTTGCTAAATACATATTAAATTTTGTAAAATTGTTAGAAACAATTTAGCACGTGCAGATTTAAAAAAAACCGAGAAATCACTGTGACAATTAACTTTTATATAAAATACTTATTCCATTGTTTATAAAAGAAAATCGATTTAATTTGCCACCAACTGAAGCGTTGCACTTAAAACAATGTGAAAAAACACTGAATAACCCAAGTAGAGTAGCTGATATATTCTTCCTAATAATATAGTTCCTATACTGAGAGAAGCGTGTATACATCAGATTATGTGTGATTATGGGTACGCATTATTTATTAGAATTTAATATATAAAGTGCTGAATTAATCATGACCTATTCATTGTATTACTTGAAGACAAGCAGATGGCAAAGTATTTTCACTAGAAACAAAAAGTTTGTTTGATCCAAGTATTGATAACGACGGCCAGTTCACATCATCACTACCTCACTATGATATTAACAAAGCTTTCTTGCAAACTATTTCATGCATTATTTTCCACGCATTCTTAAGTCTGCAGTCTAAAGTTAGATACTTGAAAACACTGGCGAATGTAGTCACATCTCGTCAGTAAAAATGCCTATTTTCTTACAATCAAATTGGTTTTGGGGTAATTTCTGCCAGCCGGCCACATGTAGCTATTTATGGTTCTGTTTATGATGAGAAAAATGCATTAATTTGGGAGAAAAACAAATGAAAGATCCGTTTACTGAATCCTGCAGGTGTCTGTGATCTATCATTTAAAACCCGATAAAGGGCAAACATTAATACTTCATTAACTTTGAAACGAAGATTTCGTTACGGTGTCCTTTTTTTCAAAGCTAAATTATTTCTGGTAATTAAATTTTTAGGTTTTTGAGTGATGCAAGTAATTATTCCAAATAAACGCGACTGATGAATTGTTAGCTCCAAAATACGTCAAGTATGTACCCCTGTGACATATATATTCAGGTATTCCTTTTGCTGAAATTTCTAAGCTGTCTTTTTGTGACGCGAAAATTTCAAAAGAAAATGCTAGTTGCAAAAAAATTATTTCCCCTACCTGTGAACGCTTAGTGACATCGACACGTTTAATAACATGTATTGTTGCTGTAGTTGATGTTTAATGGTTATTCTTAAGCACGCTATCACAGTTGTGGAGGCCAGAGGGGTTATGTTGGAAGGAGCGGGGCGCAGGTTGTTTTCTAGAAGGCGATGATAAAGAGACACTAGTATCGTTTAGAGAGGGAACAGTCTTGATGTACACGAAGTTGACATATCATACATTTTTCTATGTGAATAACAAGAATTCATATTATTATGACGGCTCAGAATTCTAAATGACTGTGCTTTTACTGTTTACATTTAAGTGAATATTTTCGTTGAAATGTATTATTAGGTATCAAAAAGGGAGACTAATTTTAAATTATCTTTGTACACTGGCTGTATCTGTGACAATCATAGAATGTGCTAATATATAACCTTTTTGTCCAACATTTAAGACGGTAGTCACACGAAAAGGTAGAGGTTATATGCCATATCTCGAGGACCAGTGCACCAATTCCGATCAAGTTTTGCAAGAAATACCACAGTTGACTATGTAAATTAACATGTTTTATGAGCGGTATGCATTTTTAATGTGTTTCCTATTAATAATTTAGGTAAATTTGTTATATGNTATGAGCGGTAGGCATTTTTAATGTGTTTCCTATTAATAATTTAGGTAAATTTGTTATATGTTTGAAATATTTCGACACCATTTACCCAAATTTTGTTTGATAACAGTATTTATTACAAGCATCAATTATGCATACAGAGAAACAGTTTTGGCGGCTTTTTTGCAAAATAGTGCCAGGTGAGTAAATTAAACATTTTGCCATATTTCCCGATTAATTAAACTAATTACCACCAAATTTGCACACCTACAGAAGGCCAAGTAAAGTTACACTTTTTAAATTGGGACAGAAGAAAATTTTTAAAATGACGGCCATATAAATATTTGGATATATTTGGAATATTTATTTAAAAGTTTAACCAAATTCAATAAAACTTTTTATTCTGACAGTATGTATAAAATATCGCATACGGAGCATATTTTTAGGCAGTTTTGTAAAATATCCCCATTTAAGAAATTTAATATTCTGGATATAGCTTGCGTGGTTCTTAACAGCGAGGTTTAACGCCCCTAGCCTCTCGCACTCCAAACTTCCTTGAAAAATTTCGCACTTTCGCAAATGTCACTTGGACACAACTGGTACCCACCAATTAGTTGGCCAATCACAAAAAAGCTCCTGGGGGTTAGGAGAAGCCGGCAGCCAATCATAGCACACCCTCCACTGTGGTGATATGTGGAGAGGGGTAGGGGAGTATCAATTAACAAGGTTAAAGGATAGCGGCAATTGGGGTCCACCCTCCCGACACCACTTTACAGGTTAATCAAATTTCACGTACGACGGTCTTGCTCCCTAGTGCGCTCAAAGGTACTGACGTAAGGTGATTCATTTTTATACGAATGTTTCAGGACTTCTGAATCAGACGTTAGTTATGACTGAGTTACTAATGGTTGAATTTATTAAATATTGTGGCCGCTTAACAAGATGTTTAGATAATTTGTAGACCAGTGGTTCAGTTAATTGGTAGACCTAACTTTTATATGCCTAATCACTAAGAGACCCTTTCCGAATTTTAATTGCATTATCAACCTTGAGGACTATAAAAGAAATCGTTTGAAGTTGGACGTCAAAATAGTATTTGGTTCCTAAAATGAAAATGTCTAAAATTTAGTTTTGTTTGTCGAAAGATGATAAAGGAAAATAATGCATTATAAAAAGGATTAATAAAGGCGTTTCACGCGGGTTCACTTATATAATCACTCCGCGTTAAGAACACGCAAACTTAGAAAATTCGTTTCTATTCCATGCTGGGGCCACGGTGGCTGAGCGGTTAGACTACTCCCCTCCTACCACGGCAAACCGGGCTCAATCCCCGGCCGGGTCATTCCCGGATTTTCGCAAGTGGGAATCGTGGCGGACGATGCCGCTGGTCGGCGGGTTTTTTCGGGGATCTCACGTCTCCCCCACCCTTGCATTCCAGCACTGTTCCATTCTCACCTCGTTTCACCAACATCAGCTCTCAAGACCTCGCTAATATCATCTCAACTCTCTCGACGTATTAAATACTATAAATTACTGTAAATTTCTCCCCTCTAAACTTGTGTTTATTTGCAACACTCTTGAAGACTAATTAATAGTTGAACTTTTCACTATATGTAAATTTAAGATAACACATTTAATAATATGTACACGGTAACACCACTCGAAAATCATTCAGAAGAATCCTATCAGTTTTATTTGTTTGAAACACACACACACACGTATTTATAATATAGAAAAACCAATTTTGCAAACCTGCATCTGCAATGTGATTTACGCCTATAGAAAAAATAAATGTTAATAATTAGTGTTGAGCCCTGGTGTGCAAAACTTATACAATACTACCAACATTTTGAATTCGACAATAAAGATGTTTTTACATCTTAAATATCTTATTTATCTTACATCTTAAATATCTTAAATACATTAAAAAATACCTCCAAATGCCAAAACTATCTGAAATGTTCAAATATTCGTAAACCACACTGCTACTTTCCTTATCATGGCATCAAAACAAGGGAATCGCCTAAGTGCCAACAAATTGAACTCGAATGCAGGGAGACTCAGGTTCGATGTCCTGTCAGGCCATTCTTATTCCAGTTTTCTACGGCTTTCCGAAATACCTCCATATCACTGCCGTTATGGTTCTTTNCGGGCTCAATCCCCGGCCGGGTCATTCCCGGATTTTCGCAAGTGGGAATCGTGGCGGACGATGCCGCTGGTCGGCGGGTTTTTTCGGGGATCTCACGTCTCCCCCACCCTTGCATTCCAGCACTGTTCCATTCTCACCTCGTTTCACCAACATCAGCTCTCAAGACCTCGCTAATATCATCTCAACTCTCTCGACGTATTAAATACTATAAATTACTGTAAATTTCTCCCCTCTAAACTTGTGTTTATTTGCAACACTCTTGAAGACTAATTAATAGTTGAACTTTTCACTATATGTAAATTTAAGATAACACATTTAATAATATGTACACGGTAACACCACTCGAAAATCATTCAGAAGAATCCTATCAGTTTTATTTGTTTGAAACACACACACACACGTATTTATAATATAGAAAAACCAATTTTGCAAACCTGCATCTGCAATGTGATTTACGCCTATAGAAAAAATAAATGTTAATAATTAGTGTTGAGCCCTGGTGTGCAAAACTTATACAATACTACCAACATTTTGAATTCGACAATAAAGATGTTTTTACATCTTAAATATCTTATTTATCTTACATCTTAAATATCTTAAATACATTAAAAAATACCTCCAAATGCCAAAACTATCTGAAATGTTCAAATATTCGTAAACCACACTGCTACTTTCCTTATCATGGCATCAAAACAAGGGAATCGCCTAAGTGCCAACAAATTGAACTCGAATGCAGGGAGACTCAGGTTCGATGTCCTGTCAGGCCATTCTTATTCCAGTTTTCTACGGCTTTCCGAAATACCTCCATATCACTGCCGTTATGGTTCTTTGATAGAGGCGACTGCCAGTAACTTCCACTATTTGAGTGCTCAATCCACTTGCTGTCTCTAATGACCTCATTGTTCATGAAATGCCATGCCTTGCATTAATTATTAAGGGATCATTGAGCATTCTTCTTAACTAATTATACTCCTTTCGTGATGTTTTGTTGAGTTGACAAGGTCAAGAACTGTACAGCACTAAAACCTGTTCCAAGGAAATAATGAAAATACCCTAAATGTAACCGAAAAACAAACAATTGCGAGATTTAAGTGTGCTTGGGGGGAAAATACACAGAAATCTGTGTTTCACTAATATCTAATACAAACCGATACAGATTACTTTTCCTAGGCATAGAGTTTCGTTTTAGCCATCCGGCTCGTTAGTTCATCACAGGTGAGCTTTAATACATTTTACTTTGACGATATCACATACAGAAAGAACCTTCCAAATTGAACAAAGTTGTTTACTAAACGAAAATGAAAAGTTGATTGCTTTCAATCTATTACCGAATTACTTTGTATCAGCTTTGAGAAAACTTCATGTGCTTTCATGTACTTAGCAAAGACGTATAACGTAATTCTCAAATACTGCTTAAATTGCGAACATTACAAATAATTCGATACCAAGAAAAATATAAAATTACAGGTCAATATTTTTGCATATTTACTAATCAGATTAGTTATTTTAATATTTTCGTTTCACTCTCACAAAAAATAATGCAATTTTAAATATAATACAAGGCAAGTCGGAAGAAATTCTCATACGCATTTCAAAGATGTGCTTAGCTAAAGATATTTTACAAGAAATGAAGGGTCAACCGCGAATAAAATATATATGAATTATTTTCCAAGCAAAATTTTGTCCGTATTATATCGTAGATAACTTGATATCGCGCATGTCATTTTTATCTCAAATGTATTAGCTCTCCGAAAAATTGCAACATGTAAATGTGAAATAGATTTATCTTAAAGTTGATTGGGAATGACACTTTATTGTTAGTGATAGAATTTTTTTTTTGCTGTCCAACGGTTTTATAAAAGCTGGAGAATAAAACAGCATTTCCAAATACCAGCTGTTAGGATNGGTGCGTTCTATGCCGTCCAACAACGCGAAGGCATTTTGCAACTGCGATAGTCGGCGTGAAGTGACGTCTTCGTAGGAAAACGTGTATAAAATAAACTACACAGTACATTTCCGATTTCCATTTCTTTAATAGTAATATTTGTATCGTAGCCGTGTGTGTGAGCCAGACGAGAGATTAGAGTCGGTATGTGTTGACAAATACTTTTTACTATTAATTTCTTGCGTAGAAACTTTTCCTGTGTTATATAAAAAAAATGATAGTAATTCCAAAAAAAAATTGATAAACGAAAGTAATTGGGGGAGTGTAGCAGATATATTGTAAGAATTAAAAACGGTATTCTAGCAATAATCCTGCTCAAATGAATTTCCTTATAAAGCAAATAAACAAATATCTGGCAAGTTAACACACTGCTCTTAAATAGCCACGGAATATATACAACCTGTATTTATTTCGTGCTCGTTTCTGATTGGCCACATGATAGTTTTCTTACTGCAGTTGTAGACAGCAGTGTGCATGCTGACCGTGGAAACGGCACGGTTATTTCTTTACGAGGACGCTACAGTAAGTATTACTCCGTGACGAGGGGCCCACCTGATTCTCGTCCAGCGACGTGACGGCGTCTTTGTCCCTGCAGGAGGCCATGACCTGTGACGTCAGCACGGCAGTCAGCAATAGTAGCAGTGCCATGGTGCAGACCCGGTTCTCGTCTGATGCCTCCGTGCGGCACCACTGCTCTTATAACGCTTCACTCGAGGCCAGTTTGTGGCCACAACGCCCCTCTGCCCCTCCTTCATCTTCGTGCCATCACTCAGGGGACTTCCCTTTTCCTTATGGCACGTCATGATCCACTACGCTTCCCGACACCTGCAATTACCATTTTGACGAGGAAGGTCAATTTTCGCAAGTTAACACGCGACAGAAGATTGTCTTATCGCAGCGAGCACATTCGTGTTAACTGTCGTAAACACAAAGACTAACAGGGGGCCGCGGTGTCTGAGCAGGTAAGCCTGCCCGCCTCTCACCAAGGCGAACCGGGTTCAATTCCCAGCTGGGCTACTCCCAGATTTTCGCATGTGGGAATAGTGCAGGACGATGATGCTGGTCGGCGGGTTTTCTCGGGGATCTCCCACTTCCCCACCCTTTCATTCAAGCGCTGTTCCATACTTACCTCAATCACCCTCATCGATTCTCAATACCTCGCTGTTAAGAGCTGTCCAAATCTCTTTACTCACTAGCTTAGGCTAACAAACTCACGGGAACACTACTATTTTTAATAATTTGCCTTTGCTCCCACTCATTCCTTGGATATCGTCGCTGTTAGGGCAAAATGTCGTATGTCAAAATACCTCACTTTTCAGGGGAGCAAAAAAAAACTGTTTTATTCAACAGGGTTTCACTACTTTTGTATGACATTTGGTCAGTATGCTGAAAAACATGTAAGAATTCATGTATCAACAAACTTTCAGAAAACATATTTATAAGTAACGACATTTTCCTAAATCATGCATTTTGCATTTTGAATTTTCGCTCTTAAAACACCTACGGAATTTTGTATTTGACATACAACCTATTTGCACCGGTATTTTCTGAGATATGAAACGACATAAAACCATTTCCACAAACAAATTTAAATCTAAATAAAAATGACTAAGTATAAAACATACGTCAAAGCCATTTTACTAGAAAATCTCAAATAAAAATTCTAATAACAATGTTACAAAATTTTCGCTAATTTTTTTTTATAGATGGCAAGGCAATGAATTTTAAACTTTTTATCGTTCCACATGCTGTTAAATTAAATCTCAACTAATAAGTTAACACTGTTTTAGGAATGAATATAATTAAAATTCAAACCGCAATAAAAATTATTTAAATTTCAAATAAATATAATTTGAACATTATTTTAATAAATTTTTTGAATAATTCAGGCAAAATAAAATTATTATAAATCAAACTGAAATAGAGTGAACTAAACAAAAAACTATTAACAAATTAAAATAAATAAAATCATCACAACTTATTTCATTTTAAGGATTAATAAATAAAATTAGTTTTCTCAAAGTAAAATAAAGTAGATTTAATTAAACTCGTGTCTGAAATTTATATTGATATAAAATATTTAAAGAAAATTATAAAATAAAGCAAATAAGTCAAAAATATATTAACAAAATAAATATTGGAAATTATCAGAACTTGAACTCTTTTGTCGCAAAAATTAAATTGATGAATTTTATAAATACGGAAGAAAACCAGATTTAATAACATTCATCCCGAATTTTTATGTTGACAAAATGTATTTTAAGTAAGATGATACAACACAACACAAGACTGTCTACACTAGCAAGCGTCCAGCCAGAACCCTTGGCTACATATCCTTCTTATACATGGTAAAATTTTCCTTTCAAGACTTCAACAGCCTCTGGAATGCTATAAACATTATTACATGCTTGACTTTCAGTCTTGAATGGTCGGCGACTAAGTTATTCATCCAAAGGTTGGGGCTTTTCGTAGTTACACTCCAGCCAAATATTATATTTTATGGGACCTTCTTCAACTTCTTGTGTAAATTGATGGATTATCCTTTGCTTAATTTTGTTCAGGAATGTACATATGTCTTTTTTACCTACAAAAATATTTCCAATCAAATAAAATTTTTAATTACCCTTGAATGAAGATTACCGACTCACACTAGGCCAACCAACCATATCATCACATATAACCCAAGAAAAACTAGGTCATACCAATCAATCATACCACCCAACAGACCAATCATATCATCCATCATAGCTCTAGAAACTACAGTTGGGACCAGACCATAACAAAACCCCCATTTGATATGCTCTACCGACCGACACCATTTATATTCCCCACCCATACTACCCACTATAACTAAAAAATACCTTAGCAATTTAGTATACAGAGGCTTTACCAAAAAGGTATATTTATGACCATACCCTATGTCATACCGACAGAAACCAGCCAAATATATTCACCATCTATACCATGAACTTTAACTGAAGCATGCGTTAGCAATATAGGACTCGCCAACATATACATTCTGGTTATACCATTTGACATATACCACAATCACCAGACACTATACTGGAAACCATACCACCCAACATACCAACCATACCATGCATTGTGACACAAGTGTACCAAGCAACATTACAGCCTAGAACAACCCATGACATAAACATTCCTGCCATTTGTCAAACTATCATTCCCGACTGATAACCGACCTACCAATGAACCATCTCCTATAACTCAAAAAAATTTCAAACATTCCACACAAAACATACCAATCATACAATCCATCATAGCTCGAGTGTACCAAGCAACTATAAAGTTGAGACAAGCCCTGAATCCAACATACATTTTATTCACTCTACCGAAGGACACCACATAAACTCACCACCCTCTATAACTCAAGTATACCTACACAATTGGGCCCACACAGACTTTAACAAAAAATACTTATTACCCATACCATCTGCTCTACTGACCAACACCAAAAAAATATACTTTGTAACATACTACCCAACATACCATACAGACCACACCAAATTGTATATACAAAAAAATCATAACTCTATCATATCTACAGTAACATCATTACCAGCAGATATTTGTCAAAAATTCAAGACACAATGTCAACCAAACACAAAAAACAACACATCATACAAACAAACCAGCTGATTATACAAAGTATCTATACCAATAACCATAATCACCACCATACCTTCAGCATACCAAACAGAAATAACAATAACAATACCGACCAGCAGTACTGTACAAACATAACCCAGCATACTTCAGTCATGCCACACACACATTATAAGTAATACACTACACCATACTATACTAACAACTAATTTAATAATGCTTATACTAATCAAAAAACAATACAACCATATACCCACAGATCATGACAAACATATCAACACCAACAAACCAGACAATCATTCCAGCCATCCATACCATTAACCACACTGACAAAAACATAGAAGGTACTGTCCCCCCAGCATACCAAAGAACCTCATCAATTAACAAACCATTCAGCTATACCAACGATCCAAACCAATAACTGAGCTGACAAAACCTTCCAGCTTCACTACATCCATCATACAAAATAATTACATCGATAACCCCAGTGGTACTGCTCTCAAGATCTCGATGTTAAGAGGTTCCCAAATCTCTTCACTCTTCCCTGTGTTATACTGAGTACCATACAAATTATAATTTTCACCATAGGACTTGCTTACCAACATGCCATCTGTATATATCTGCCAACCACAGAAACCACCATTCCACAAACCATACAAACTGTTTCAACTTGAAGCCAAGAATATACACTAATACCGAAAAAATCGCAACCAACCCAATGTATCATCTGCTCTAACCGAAGCATTCCTTAGTCATACTATTAACGATACAAGTCATTGGAAATTCTGATCTCAGGCATACTAATTGATCATAACATGCAAATGTATTTACTACTGTATCGATTGTCATTTCGTCTAACTTCACCGCCTATTCATATATCAATCTGACCAACCAACAAAATAATACAATCATAAATTCTATTCAAGCTATCATAATATCCATACAATTATATTAACCATCTACAACACCCATACATAGTTCTCATAAACGATACCAACTTATCATACCATCCAATGAACAAACCAAGCATACCAGCCAAACACTATAACCCTCTCGCATTAACTAAACATGCCAACAAACCATTCCACTCACACAAACTAATAATATCATTAAACCATACTGACCAAATTATCGAAGCGACACTTTTTCAGACCACCAAAACAACCAAACATGTAATCAGGCCCAACCATATCAATATAGTAGCTCTGACTAAAACACAATCAAACTTACAAACAGTATGTNCAGGCCCAACCATATCAATATAGTAGCTCTGACTAAAACACAATCAAACTTACAAACAGTATGTTAACCATACAGTCAGTCAATAATTATTTTAAAAATGGCCTAAATAACCCCACCATCGAAACAATATTTAATACTGATAGAACACAGCAATATGTCTACCCACACAAATTTTAAAAAAAATGATTTTCTGCCTCTCACATGCAACTTCAATAAAAATAATAACAGAACCTGGTAAATCGTCATTTTGAGG
>NQII01014398.1:11010-21756 GCA_002778355.1 Clitarchus hookeri | reverse complement strand
TCTCTCTCTTGCGCGACTAATGGTTTAAAGGTGTTTTGTTTGATATGTGCTTACGATTATGCTAATATATTAATCATACACATTCAAAATAAGTACATATATACAAATATAGTATTTAAAACATGATCAATTGTTTGTTTGTACTGTATAACTGAATTCTTCTCGTAAAGGAAAGTGCATGTGTGACTCGGATGGTCTGGCACTCTGGAGCCTGACACAACTCACTCTTTGCTGGTGTACTTTGTCATCCCTTCGCTTGTCGAGACCTGCACGGTGTTCGCGCTGGCCTTCGGCTGCCTGAGAAGGCTCTGCAGATTGACCGCGCGAAGTCGGTCAGGGTTGGATGTGTTTCGCTGCTATTGAAGTGATTGTTGGTTGTTCACCAAATGCGAGGGTTTTGTTTCAGTCGATTCGTAAGGAAGTCGTTTGCTATTATGTTGTACTGGTCAGTATGGTCTGGTATTGTACAGCGACATTTAACATACACAGCGTACAGCACTCGATGCTTGTGTAATATGTAATTGTGCTGGTCGGTAAGTGCTTATAACAATTTTTCTCTTTACATTTTGTTTTTATATCTTTTATGTATTGTTTGTTAACAATAAAATTATATATATGAGTTTTTTCATTCTATGACCGGTTGTTAAGGGATAGCCATGTTAGCGATTACTCGAGCTGCCTACCCTTGTGTAGGACTGATGAGTAATGTTTATATTATCATATAAGTATTTTACAGTTACCATAACTATGCACATTGTGCAAGTATCACATTTCTATACATCTTGGTTTTTTGCATATCGCAGTTTGTTGTAAGTTATCTGTACTGACTTTAATTTATGTATATATTTTCACATTTATATTCATACTAGATATTATTGGTCGGNCTGTAAGTTATCTGTACTGACTTTAATTTATGTATATATTTTCACATTTATATTCATACTAGATATTATTGGTCGGTTAGGGGGGCTAGCTGTCGCTAATGGGGATCGACTTTGTAGTCACTTGTACTACCATGTGGCAGGGGTGGTGGTGGTGGGGGGCATTGATGAGTGCATTCAGGGAAATGTGTATATATGTGCTATTTCAGACCCTACACATCTGTGTTTTGGAAATTACAGCCAACTGTACTTATAAGTGCACATAAAAAAATAAATTACACTGAAATAATTTTTGTTGTCGGGGGCGATCCCTTTGTTACGAATTTTGTGACTGTATCTTAAAAAATTCGGAAATTACAGTCAACAATGCCTATTAGTTGATGGGGGAGAAGCATATGTTACGAATTTGGTGACTGTATTTTAAACTGCAATCTTCACATGGTTTGGGATCCACTCAACGCAGTAGCTGTTGTTCTTGTTCTGTGTGTTAAGCATCTGCTCATCTACCTCCTTCAAGGAAATGTGGCCACAGAAGCCTTTAATAACTGTGATGTAACAACTGAAGGATGGATCGCAGGTAGCCACAATGTTCTTGACATCAAACATCTGCTGGGTAAACTCTGGCACTGTAAGGGTGCGGTACTGCTGGCTACCTCGAGAAAGAGAATTTAGGGCATAAATGACCCTGCGATCATTTTCGTTGACGAGAGTGTTGTGTATGTTATGAATTTGGTGACACCTCTTAAACGATTCGGATAATACAATCAACTATGCCTATAATAACGCATATGGCACAAATGACCCTGCGATTATTTTCGTTGTCAGGAGTGTTGTGTATGTTATGAATTTGGTGACTGTATCTTAAACGATTCGGAAACTACAACCAACTATGCTTAGAAGTACGAACAGGGCATAAATTACCTCGCGATAATTTTGGTTGATGGAGGTAATGCATATTTTATGAATTTGGTGACTATCTTAAAAGGATCGGAAATTACGGCCAACTGTGCTTATAATTACGCATAGAGCATAAATGACCCTGCGATCATTTTCGTTGATGGAGGTGTTATATATGTTACACATTTGGTGACCATATCTTAAATGGATCGGAAATGATGGCCAACTATGCTTATAATTATGCATGGGGCATAAATGACCCTGTGATCATTTTCGTATTTGGGGGGATGTCTATATTACGAATTTGGCAACTGTATCTTAAATGGTTCGGAAATTATGGTCAACTATTCTTATAAGTTCATATAGGACATGCATGACACTACGATTATTTTCACTGTCGGAGGTGATGTCTATGGTACGAATTTGGCGATTGTATCTTAAACGGTTCGGATATTTCATCCTTATATGCTTATAAGTATGAAATGAGAGCTTCGCGTAGTCAATCAGTGACGAGACCCTTTCGAGTTCCTCGCGTACCCAATTGAAGTCGAGACCCTTTCGAGAGCCTCGCATAGCCATTGTTTCCTGGGTGGAATGACAGAGCATGAAGTCACGATAGGTAGGGTG
Organism: Clitarchus hookeri; assembly: GCA_002778355.1. Lineage (NCBI taxonomy): Eukaryota > Metazoa > Arthropoda > Insecta > Phasmatodea > Phasmatidae > Clitarchus > Clitarchus hookeri. The sequence goes on along the minus strand of NQII01014398.1, from coordinate 19,351 downwards.
GAAATGCAAGAGCACGAAGTAGGGAAAAAGATTACTGCTGGTGATGGCTGGCAAAATGGCCGACATCGGGAAGGAATGACAGAGCAGGAGGTTTGACTTGTGACATCTTCCAATATGGCTGCCGCTCGTCATTGCTAGGATGCCAAGTGAATGGACACCGTCGGTACTGGCTGTCGACGGTACTGACTGGCAAAATGGTCACCATCGGCAATAGCCTATCAGATGCATGACTTTTTCGAGAGCCTCGTGTAGCCAGAGACGAGACCCTTTCGAGAGCCTAGCGTAGGTAGAGGCAAGACCCTTTCGAGAGCTTCGCATAGCTAATCGGGACCGAGACCCTTTCGAGAGCCGCGCATAGTCAATATGAGACGAGACCCTTTCGAGAGGCTTGTGTAGCCAATCGAAGCCGAAACCCTTTCGAGAGCCTCGCGTTCCTGTTTGCACTTTCCGGCTGGCATTGCACAATTTTCAGCTGGATCATCCGCATTGTGCAAATTTGAAAAATGTCAGCTGGATTGTGCAAGACATATCTTGTTGAGGGAAATCCGGGAAATTTGGCAGTTTTTACCGGTACTGGCTGCCAAATTGGCCACCGTGGTAGGAAAAAATGGGGAAAGGAAAAAAAACGTCATCCAAGATGGCCGTGACTCGTCCTCTCGTCCCCGACAGGATGCCAGGTGCGCCGAAACATACTATTTCTAACTACCAACCCGGCTGATTGAATTTTCATTTGTTCTGTTTGATCGTTAAATGGTTGTTTCTTCTTCTGGATTTATTCTGACTGAATTTGTAGTGTTTCATATACCTTTTTTCATTTGTTCTGCCATGTCCTGTTCAGCCTTTTGCATTTGTTGCATAATTACTTGCATCATAACTTATAGGTTTGTTGGGGTAGTGCTAGTAACTACAGCCTCTACTATCTGTGTTGGTGCACAAACTGATTCTGGCTGTGTTACTTCAGTCACTAGCGGTGTTGTTTTCCTCTGTAAAACTGATTTCCTGTGTGCTCTCCTCCATCTCAGTAACATATTTAAGCAGTTTGCAGTTGACTGGTGTAATACATCTTAAATTGTAAGGTGTGTGCTGGCGTCTACTCATCAATGTTGTGTCATTGACAAATGTGTGAACCGACCTCTGTTTTTTTCCGGCCTCACATTGGGTGCTATTTTATGTAATAACAGTTACAGGTTACGTATGCCTTACGTGTGAGGCTGTAGGTAGTAGTACATTGTTACAACGTGTAACACCGATGTAAAGAACAAGTGTATGACCGAAGAACACTCACAAATAACCCAACAAAAAACATTCAAATGCAGAACAACCCAAATTATTGCTAAGAAAATTTCTACTGCCACTTGAAATGATTACTCAGCAGAGACGTGGCCAGAAAAAAAACATGAAATTTAATTAGTTCTCTTTCAATCAGATTAAATGTGACGGGAATAAAGTAATCAATTTGCAGACTAGATTTTATGTGCGGCCTCAGAGACACTAGCCTCTCTCGTGGCTGAGGTATTCCGTTTTACTTTAGACTTGGCATTGAAAAAAATTCTAACTTCCAGGAAAATAAATTAATTGTTTTACTTCTTAGCTCCTGACTAGTTCGGTGTTTCAGGAGTGATATTCAGTGTTAACAGGTGTCCATGGCTAATTTAATTATGTGTTTGTTAAACTGAAAAAAAAAAATCGTCTCTACTTAATAAAACAGTTCTCAAACTTATCTGAATATAATTAAAAAAACGAAGAATTGTGGAAGTTGTAGGCGTTCCTGTTGATCTCGTTGTCGGCAGTCGCACCCCCCTGGATGCAGCAGGACCTCTCGTCGCGGGCTTCCCTATTCAGGCTCTCGGGCCTGTAGTGTCATTAACAGTCCCAACACACGCGGTAGTTCGAACTGAATACCGAAACAGAGCTACTTCTTCCTTAAACTTGCTTCGCGTCTTTTTCTCCCTCGAGACGACTTGTTTTCAGGGTCGAACTCGGGTCCTGGTAATATAAATATAATATAATTTAAAAACCCTGCTTGCCAAACCCACGCGGGCTAGCGTCCTGCTTTCGGACACCAAGATGGCTAAAAATTCCTTTCAAACACATAATAAAAAAACGCCGTCTACAACTGACCAATCACGAGAGAGCTAGAGGAAAGAATTACCCAACACGTCACTTTCTTACCATGGCAACGGATCAATAACTGCTCATATACTTACTAAGGCCTTCTAAACACAGTACAAAAATAACAGACTGGAAATTCATATAAATGTGTTGACGATAAAAAAATTTTTAGCGAGCAGTGAAATTACATACCAATTAACATAATTAATGTGTCAATTAAAATCATATCTGTGAAATCATATTCCGTCTTAGAAATCCATAAATTATTATATAATTAAAATTGCATATGGCCCAATTTTACGACGTTAGAGTTCTTATTATCAATATTTAAAACACATGTGTATTTATGTTATTGATTACACATAAAGTTTGGTATTATTTAGAATATGAAATTATAATTAATTCGGAAGATAGTGATTAAGGGGTTAAATATTTTATGTACATACAAAAAATTTATAACAATAACAAGCAGATCAAACAGTAAATTGGTTCAGCCAACTGTTAGCTGTTAATCAGTTCAAAGAGTTCTTACTATTCCAGACAGTTTTGGGTGGGGTGGGGTGGAGAGATTTTGGCGGCTCTTAAGAGCGAGGTCTTGAGAGTCGACAGACAGTTTTAGAATAATTTAATATTTTCGAAGTGTTGTTATAGCAAAATAATAAGTACTGGGGTATGATCTCAAAGAGAGAGCGTTAAGGTCCCCTTTCCTCGATCCTGGCTGGTGGCCGACTTTCGAACCCAGCCAATTGCCTGAACGTATCTTGGCAAGTAGTGACCAAAGTTCTTGGCCGCACTATCAATTACCAACTCGTTCGATAGATACCTCTGGGAGCACAGTTAAGTAATTTTACTATTTTAATCTATAAAATTAAAGTTAATGTGCCTGTTTATTGAATGTTCTGTGTATAAACGTGAAACTTAAAATAAATGATTTTTAATCTCCGTATATCCTCAGACGAAGTAGAATTTTAAAGTTATATTAAACACAATACAGTAAGTTATTCTATGGAAAATCGGTTTCTTCGTTTGTATTAGAGTATTATAGTAATGTGAGATGTTATCAAGTATATTCATATACCACTCTGGGAGTGTGCATTACCTTTGTGGTCAATGTGAATCGAAACATATATACGTCGAGTGTATCATATTGGCCTTACGTCGGGATTCTTCATCTCAACCTGGTATACAAGTCCAAATGCTTATATAGGCATGTAAGCATCTATAACATAAACAAGAATGTATGTGAGTGGATATATAAGTGAGGGGCCAGAGAGAGCTTTGAAGGTGAAAGGCTCCCGAGACATAAGATCGGTGGGATTTTGCTAGTTTAATTTATGAAACCTTTCATCTTATTTTTGTGCTGACCATAATTAACTTTTATGTTCATATCAATAGCGAAGAAATCCAATTCTTTTTTTTCAACAGCTGGAACAAAAAAAAAATGTTTCTTTATTCCAACGCCTCTTTTGTCATCGACTTGATAGTTTTCCCATAATAGTGGTTTGAAGATGATGTAAAATATTTTTTAGCCCAGTATTCTGTTTTCCTTGCTATCAACAAGTGGCATCCCGAGTTTTTCACACAAATATAACTAAATTCATGTAAATAATTCCATTTATATATATTTTTAGGTTTTGTTATTACTCACTGAAGTCAAAACAAAAGGCCCTGATTATTGCATTATATGTAGCCTCAGCATTCACACAAAACCTATGTAACTCATAGTGCATACACATTTGTAGTTGCCTTTTTTAAAGTTACGTATACGAGAGTGTTGCTTTTCATATCCAATATTTCATTATCCATTTTGTATACAAAAATAAAGTCTCCTATTTATGATACATAACAATTGCTGTGTTACTGACACATCAATTGTTATATACTGTGTTACAGTATATAAATCTGAATAAACATGTTCTATTATTGTACTTCTGACAAATAAACTAATTATTAAGTAGCATTACTTAATTTTAGAAATGCATTTAGTTTATTTTGGTTGTTCATTGTATTAATTACACAGTTATTAAAATCTTAATATATGCTATGTTGCAAGTTAAGTACAGTATCGAAATCCAAACATATGTTTTCTACTCTCGTACTTATGACAAATAAACTAATTATAAAAGTTGTCTTACTTAATATTAGAAATGTATTCAGTTTTATTTTGGCTGTTCATTCTAATAATTACACAGTTATTCGAATCATAATATATGCTATTTTTCTATATGAACTCGAAAACATATCTTTCACACAGTAGTGTCTTCATTTGAAACATATTTATAGTTATATGTATCAACAACTACGTCCTCCTATACAGCATTGACTAAATATTCTGTTGGCGGATAATTTAGACAGAAAATAACACGAAACACTGGAGGCCGGTATTGTGGCAACCCTACCTCGCACCCCACCCTATCATATAGTTGAAGAATATTATTGTTTTACTAGAGCATCAATAGCAGATGGAATTGAAGTGGTAATGTGGAATAGCTTGCTGTTTTCAAACTTCCATCCCCAGACAGTAGGTAATAACTATTTGTCCTATTCCATTTCTTCGCCCAATGCGACATCCTGAAGGAAAGCAAGCGAACTGCACTTTTTGTTGGAGGCAGTGACGCAAAGTTATTCGATCTTCCTTTCCCAACGGACATAGTGAAATATTTGAAGCGGTATTCATCTAGAGATACAGTACTTCAGATGGTGCTGCTCCGTACAAGTCTAGGAGGAATGAGTCAACAAATCCTAACTAATATTATAAATGCCAAAGTGTGTTTGTTTGTTTGTCCTTATTTCACGTCGCAACGGAGCAACGGATCGACGTGATTTTTTGCACAGAGATAGTTGGAAGGCCGAGAAGTGAAATAGGCTACTTTTTATCATGAAAAAATATATCATTCCCTCAGGAAATATTTTTAAGTAAAAATAGCGCTCGGAGTACAATGCTACGTCAATGTAAGTTGTTAGTGTGGGGCGACGTCGCAACGGAGCAACGGCTTGACGTGATTTTTTGCACAGAGATAGTTGGAGGGTCGGGAAGTGACACAGGCTACTTTTTATCCTGAGAAAATATCTCAAAAAATTTACAAACGATAATAGTCAATCAAGTAGGAAAAACGTTTACCGCCAGCGCGCTATCTTGCTATACGCTGTCTAAACCGTCAAAGATGGAACAATACCATGTAGTAAAGAATTGTGTAGAATAAAAAGACCTAAAAAAAACTCCGCGGTAGCATATATCTATCTATAATAGAGAAATACTAATAAGTGTTTATACTATTTAATGCACAGAGACGTTGAGTTGTATAATATGTATGTGTAGAGTATAGAAGATTAACATTAAGTAAAATTCAACTTTATTAAAAAAACCGAAACCATAATTCTGTAGTCCACGCTAGCGGAGTCGCGGGCACAGCTAGTATCTTTATAATTTGAACTAGAATATCGCGACACTCCGAAATACCTAGGAGTGACGGTCGACAGATCTCTCACATTCAGAAAGTAACGCATGAACTGTAAGTTGAAAGTTTCCAGCAGGAACTATGTACTGCGAAAACTGGTTGGATGACAGTGGGGTAATAAACCACAAACTATCCTAACTTCAGCAATGGCGCTGTGCTATTCTGCTGCAGAGTACGCCTGTCCCGTCTGGTACAATTCATCTCATACCAAACATGTGTATGTAGCTCTCAACGACACTAGCAGCTTGATTGAAGTCCACTCTAGTCGAATGTCTCTACGTCCTCACAGGAGTATCACCACTCTATGTTCGAAGAGAAGTAGCAGTGCACAAGGTAAGGTAGAAAGTGGAACAGCAGAGTACCCACATGCTATATCGACATAAACTCTCTGTGCAAAGACTCAAGTCCAGGAAGAACTTCTTAAGAAAATTTAAGGAACTCAAAATCCCAGCTGAAAAGGCCAAATTACAACTGTACAAAGTGAAGAACCCCCTCCCCTATGGTTGGATAAAAGTAACTGAAAGTTCACCATCCGGCCATGACGAGAGATGGTTGATATGAATATCTTTGAACAGGATGAGATCAGGAGTGGGAAGATCCAAGGTGAACTTAGCAAGGTGGGGCTATATTGAAGATGACAACATCAAATGGATTGCGGGGAAGACCAGACTGTCAGAGGCAAGCTTTAATGTCGACCATGTCCAACTTCATGCACAGAAAACGACCTACTTCAAGCCTCGGAGAATGCGCTGGATGTGACCAAATTGTAGACAAAATTTTTTTCAGAATTACTGTAAATGTGTTTAATCATGTTTCTGAGACGAAAATTAATAAAAAATAAATAATTTTGTTTTGGTGTGTTTGGCTCCTTAAACATACTTGCACCAGCCCACAGGTCTGGTCACTTATTTAGTAACTTCACTGCCTTAATTTTTTCCCTAATGAAGAGTAAATACATGTGTCACATCCTGTCATGGTATTAAGGTACAAAATATGTTGCTTTCATTCAGAGATTTTGTTATAACTTTCTGATGAACAAATATTTGTTTATGTACAACCTTTCCCTGGTTTCTTGAAGAATACGTATTTTGAAGGAGGAGTCATATCAAAAAGTCATGCCAAAAAATCAATATATTATCCAACGATGACGACAGTTTTCTTTAACAACCACTGAATCGTTGTTTTCAATATTAGGCCATGAGCATCACCACGAGCTTGATGAGTGACAAAATTTTCTTGCGCAAATTATGTTTCCAGCATCGCAATCAATTTGATCTTATTTTTTCTGTTGCCATACATTCTTCACCAAACCGAAGATCCAGTCGATAATGTAGAAGTGGACATAGTTCCTCATACAAAGGACTACATGCATGCCGAAAATTAAGACAATGCCGATTGAAAGATTGGTTTTCAATATCGTATAGATTATGATTCCAATAACTGTGTATGAATTACGATGAACATCCAAAAGAAAACCAAATAAATTCTTAATATTAAGTAATGGAACTTTAATAATTAGTTTACTTGTCAGAAGTGCATGCCATGTTCAGAGAAAAGAAGATGTATGTTCGGATTTAGACACTGTAACTGCGAAACTTCAATTTTATGTATTGTAAATGGAAGCCTTAATTTTTATATGCAAAATGGATAATTAAGAACTTTTATTTCAATATGTATGTCGTTTGTGAAAAACAGTACTATTTTGTATACTTAAGTTTTAATAAGGCAATTAAAATATGCGTGCACCATGAGTGACCTTGGCATTGTTTGAATGCTGACCCTTCATAAAATGTAATTTGTAGAACCTTTTGTTTTGACTTCAGTGACTAATAAAAAAAAATACAAATGNTACATAAAATGTAATTTGTAGAACCTTTTGCTTTGACTTCAGTGACTAATAAAAAAAAATACAAATGGAATTATTCGCATCCATTCAGTTTTATTTGCGTGAAAAACTCGGGATTCCACTTGTCGAAAGCACGGACTAAGAGCATTTAGGGCTCAGAAACATTTTGCATCATCTTCAAATCTCTATGCGAATATTTCCGAAGTTTGGTAAGTTTTAATTATTAAGTGTCTGGACTATGAATTATGACCACTCCATTGCTGTGATTAAATTTATTGTAATATATCCATCACCTAATATAAATAAAATAACAATAAGATGTTAATATAAAAAACATTTATAAAGGATAGTACGACACCAATTCATTAAAAAAAAACGGTCAATTTATTTGATCCAATTTTAATTAATAAAGTTGAATTATCATCAGACAATGTAACAAATAGAATAGGTATTAAATATAAATTTGGTATTAAAAATAATAGATTTTTATATGGTAGGTATTAAAAAATATTGCTATAAAATATTTATAGGTATTAAATCACCTAATTTCAAATAATTAAAAACAATAATAACTCATTGCATTTTGGGATACAATATAATTATAAGTATGATAAATCTAATCATTTAGAAAAAATATCGTAGCTACTTTTGAACCAAAAACAATGTTTGAGTTTCGTGATTTAATAGTTTACGAGCTTGCTTATCCTTTATTTTATAAAATTAATAGCATTAGGTTTAAAATTATTTCTTTTCGAAATAAGAGGTGAAAATCAAATTTTTATTTATTTCGAGGGTGCAGATATTGAAATTATTCTGTAGACAAAGAATGTTTAAATTATTGGTTTACAAATTATGTATAAGAAAAATTAAAAATTAGGTTATAGTTACTGTTAGCGCCAAACGTTGCGAGGGCTGCCCCCCCCCC
>NQII01014397.1:0-24070 GCA_002778355.1 Clitarchus hookeri | reverse complement strand
TGAATTTTCCCACGTGAGGGGCGTTGGCGAGGTTCGGTAGCTTTTCTTGGAGTCCTTCCGTTTTCCTCATCACTGAATTCCGTCGTTGCTGCGCACTAGGGTAGGCTCACAATAGCGTGCTCCTACGAACCTCAATTCAGATATCTTGTTAGCTTGGAGGGTGTATCCCTTCTCAGGGGTGCATCTCCCACACAATTACTGCGTGATCCCTACGCCGGCCAACAATTCTGAACTATAAGTGGACTTGCTGTTGGGAAAACAAAAAATTGGCAGTCTGAATTATACTGTCTCATGTTTGCGCGAATGACATTACAAAACCATTCCTCGCTGAGGCTTGGAAGATATACTTGGTTTCCTTTCATCGTTTGTTTTTGAAATAGTCACTTTTGTGGATTACATTTACTGTTGGCAGTTGGAGTAGTTTCCTCGCTACAAATCTTGGCTAGCGTGACGTGCCTGAGATCGGGGAGGGTTACATGCACCAAGAAAGGGAGCTTCTTTCTTTGTGCAGAAGGTTGACCGACGTGTACATTGCCTGGCTTAGCCGTCGGTTTCAGCGGGACCCCCCCCTCCTTTATGTCCCCCACCCCCTTCTTAAGTAAGCTCCTATGGCGAGCTGTTCTTGGGGAAGAAGAAAGAAACGCTGATACATGGCCGGGATTATTGCGCCCGTAGAAGTGCTGCGACTCGCTGAGCCCGTTGTTTGCGAAAGGTCAAGGTGATGCGCTCTTTTATCCAAAGGTTGGGTTTACTCAACCTTGTAGTACCCCTGGATTTTCAGCTGCCGGTGTGGCGGTGAAACGAAGAGAAACTGAGTATTTGCAAGATTCCTGATATGAATGTATGCTAAATGCGATAATGAATTATGGAACATTAATCCTTACTGAACTAACTTTACAGAATTATCGTTGCAGAAAGAACTAACACTTCATCGAACTCGCAGAGTAAAAGGCCGAGATGTATTAAGAGTACACGTATTCTTTCGTCGCGTACGCTTAAATAGTATCCAAATTTTCTGTTGTTGCGTGTATTTATACAGCAAACACATACTATGTCAGCCTTTTTGACTGAATATGTCAGTGTTTTAGTACGAATTCTCGTGTAATTATGATTGTTAGATACCACAGGAAGTTGTCTTATTTGATTATCAGTGAAATAAAGAATGGCCAATGTCATTTTTATCGTCGTTGCGTGGTATGCCAGATATTGTCACTATTGTATGAAAAGTCTTCTCACGTTTCACATTTAAATGGTTGTCGCAACTGAGCAGACAGTTATGATATCAATATTCGTTACTTTTTAATCAAGCTCACGTTTGAAGGTGCTCCTAGTTGATTACATTGATACAACAAATTGTATAGTTTGACCGGTGAATTTGCTACGAAGATAATTGATAATATTGGTAGCAGTAACCCCTAAACTTCCCTTATGTCGTTTCCGCGCACAGATAATGACATTTTCCGCACGTTTCCATGCTTTCTCTTGGCGTGTGCATTGTAATGAGGTGTATAATGTACTAAAAGCAAATTGATGTTCAGGTGTTCGACATTCCTAACTAAAATNCGTGTGCATTGTAATGAGGTGTATAATGTACTAAAAGCAAATTGATGTTCAGGTGTTCGACATTCCTAACTAAAATTTTGTGATAATGTGCATTACTTTTATTCTTCGCAAAGGTTGGTTCATGAAGTGCATCGAGTAGGTTTTGTCAGCTATTTGGTTGCACTTTACTTCCAGAACTATTTGTTTTGGCTGCATACACAACTAGAGTACTGGTACTTGAGAGAGATCTGGGACACTGTGTCGTGAAATGAATAGTGAGATTTGCAGCTTTTCCTACTTCGGGTCGATATGGTTGTGCTCGGATGGTTCCGACAGTAGATCGACGGTTGCATCTGTGAAGTCTGCGAACTTAATAGGTTGTTTCTGGAAGAAATCTTGTTTTTCAAGGGTGTAGGGCATGTAAATTCGAAAATATATTTTTCAATTTTAAGAAATGTTGGAAGTTTGCATTGAGTTAGTAATTTCACATGATATTTTAAAAATGTAATACTAAAATATTTATAAAAATATTTTAAAATAAATTTGTTGAGAGTTTTTATAAGCAAGTAGTTGTATTAATTGAAACATTAAAACTGTAAGTAAATTTCATATTCCCGTCGTTGAGCCAGCATGGTAGAACATGAGCAGAATTTATTAATTTATATATTTTTGTTTTATTTATTTAGTTTTTGCGTTTTTCATTGTCTAAATTATCCAGCCGTTAGCAAAATGTTGTCTCTGTAAACCAGTATCATCATTCAACTGGAATGAAAGAGCTTGAGAAACTTGCCCCAGTACCAATCCTCCTAATCCGTGAAACGTTCATTATACTCCTTTCAGAAGCCCGCAAATATCCTCTAGAAATTAATCGATCTGCTAGTAATATGTATATTTTTAATTTATCTTAAAATATGTGATCCACAGTGTTACAAATTCGGGGCAATCGAGGGATTTTTTTAAAGTGGAAATACTATTATTAATCGACAGAATACACTAAATACAATTCTGTAATTCATTTACACCACAGGAATAACAGAATGCTACACAATTAATAAGTTATTATTGTAATATTTGTATAATTCATATATATGGGAAAAAAAAAAATCAACTCCTATTTCGGACATACGTCATTGCTCAAATTTTTCGTATGTAGCTGAAAACTGAGAAATGGTGATTAAAAAATGAACAATAAAATAAGTAAAATAAAAATGTAAAACAGGCCAAGGTTGGCTAATTCTACATATAAATGGAGTTTCGTAGAAAGTTATTAAATCAGTTTTCACAAGGGGACGGAGACAAAAACGCAAGAACCAGTAACCGAACGAATAACTGGCAATATAAACAGATATTTGCAAATAACTGTGGACGACACGACGAAATTATACAGATGACCACATCAGGCTTTCTTCGATGAAGACTTTGGTGATATTTCGGGTACTGTAGTTTGCTCTCGCTTGGTGGTTTCTTCGTGCAGCTTGTATTTATTTAGATGTTGCTTTTATATCCTGGTACCTTTGGCCATTTTTTGCAGATGTTTTAAAAACTATGCTCCTCATGTCAAAACGGTTGGAATTTGAATTCCTGTTTGCAAACTCCTTAACTCTACTTGTTACATTAAATGAAAATATTTCTTAAATGTACTTTTGCCCTTGTGTCAGTGTGCGTAATTGCGTCTGAGATGTTGGGTTCTAAATTGAGTTTGTGGTCAATCGACTTGACTAAAATGTCGATGAATATAATTCTAAACGTTTACAATGTAATGTTTAATGCCTTAACGTGCATTGTTTGGTATGACTGTAAAAAGGAACTTAAAACGACTTCAAATTTATAAATTTAATAGAATTAGTCTTGGCGAGACGAATTAATACATATTGATACTTGCCTTACTTGGAATAAAAAATCCTCAATGGATATGCCTTTAAATCCAGTATTAAGTCGAGAACGCTTGGGTAATCGGTAATCAACTGTTCTGACATTGGAATGTTAAGAGATGTTGATAATATTTCCCTTACTTTAACTATACCTCTAGGTTTGAAAGTTAAAAAATAAAATTAAGTACATAACTACTATTTACGTGTATAAAATATCTTATTTGCACCTTAATGTTACTGCCGTGATTCCGATTTTTGTTGCTCTTCAGCCACATGCAGGTGCATGTGTTTTTCAAGACAGAAATGCGTTTATTTTTATAATAAAATGGCATTACGGTGTGTGGTTTTAGGGAGGTTCAACATGATGGATGCACGGGCGCAGTGACGGAAAAATACAAATGAAAATACTGGAATGTACTGCGATTTTCGAGGAAAATTCGGGACAAGTTCATGGGCTTCGAGGGAAATTTGGAAAATGCTGTTCCGGAAATAGTTTGGCAACATAATGTTACGGTCGACAAATCCATGATTCCCCCTTCTTCATGACACGCCAATGATGTAATGCAATCCAAGATGGCCGATGTCTTAAGCTCGGAAGCCCCCAGCCCTGTCCTAGTTTTTCACAGCGCAATGTCCATCACGCTCACCTGTGGCCCCCATGTACTCACCGCGGGTTTCTTCCGTGCTCGCCATGGGTGTCCGCTGTGCTCCAATCCATGGCTCGCAAATGTACACTCACCACCGCAAGGGCACTGCCTACCGGCCGACAGTCGCAAAATATTAATAGGAAATCTCACGTTAAGGAAATTTCGCTTCAGTGTGTTAATTTTAAAGATAGGCGTATCAAACAAAATGTATTCATAACGAATTTTTTAGGAGACGATCCCTACGAGAGTACATTTTCAATATAGATAGACAGTATGTATTTTTTTGTAAAACGTAAATTTTGAAAGTTCCTATCAAGCAGGCTATACATGTTATGGAAACATCTCCGCTGTAGGGAACTTCTCCTAAAAAATTCGTGAAGAATACATTTTTTTTGAAACGCCTGTCTTTAAAATTAACGCACTAAAGTGAAATTTCCTTAACGTGGAATTTCCTATTTAAATTTCGCAACTGTCAGCTGGTAGGCAGTGCCCTTAAGGTGCCTTCGTTGTTCGCAAACCCGTGCTCTTTACAGGTATTCTCCATCTTTACCAATTCACGCACACGACAGTGTTATCCGTTATAGCAAATCTGTTACGCTCACAAGAGGTGTTTAGATGTTTTTCCTTTGTGGTTCTTCGTTCACGCTAGTGTGCGTACAGTTCAAAGTTTCCTTTATTGCGTGCACGCCCCACTCAACACTGGCGATGTGCTGCTGGCCTGCTCGTTGACTCGACTGTTCATTACCTGACGGGTCGCCCCAAATCTAATCACAGATCCTTGGTATCCAGTCCCTGTTTGTACTCCTAGTTTGTCGGTTTGCGTCTCCCTCGCCTTCCGAAAGTGGTTTTGCTATGGAAATGCCTTCTCGGCTTAATTACTGAAGGGCGGGACAGAGGGCGGGGAAAGGACCCTATCTTGTGTCCCGCATACATTGCACCTTGCGGTACATTACCTCTGAAGCTATAAATAGTTTGCCTTCGCTGCTTTGGGTAAGCAGTGCAAGACAGTATAGTGTAGCGTGCCCGTAGTATTTAACTAAAACTGAAGGCTCCGGAGGTAAGCATATTTTAAATACATATAAAAAAAATTTATAGTTTGTAAGTTACAAAACTTTCATAAAATAAATTATTTTTGCTTAATCTTGTGTGATCGTAAATTAAATTTATGTCTTCATGCTGGTAGGTCAGGCAGTCAAAAACCCATTGTAGAGAAGTACTTTATACAATTGCATTATCTTCCACGAGGCAAATATAATGCTTACAGAATTTAACTGTACCAAAATTATAAAATTTATGCACAAAGAAGTTTTCAGGGTTTTTATAGGATGGAACTGAACTCTACAGACGAATTTCGGCAGGAGTTTTCTCATTAAAAAAATAGTTAGAAAAATACGTACACGACGTATAAACTAAGTCGATTCCGGATGGGTGTAACAGTCCTTATAAGAGTGGCTTAAGCAGACGTTTATTGCTAGTAACATGGCCAGAATGAATGATAAATATCTGCATTTCTGGATAGTACAATTTTGAATGACGAAGTGCAAACCATAAAATAAATGGGCGTCGCTATCGATTTCCTTTCATAAAGAAGGAATTGTTGGAACCCCGTTTATGCAATTAAAAATGTAGCACATTGGTATTTTTCGGTTGTTGACTGACAATAGTTATTTATCACACATAGTAAATAAGAATGTCGCATGGTTATTTTTCCTTGCACACAGCTGTTTTTGAAAAATTAATATTTAATGTAAGAACACTGAGTTGTAACGTTTGCAGTATTAGAACATTACACATTAACTTCTCGAAAAAAGTGGTGGATAGGGTTAAAACATTAGGCGACTTTTCGACGGTTTTTACGCTGTACGATAGATATGTTTCCTTATTTATTTTTTCTAAGGATTCCGCCCACGCCGGGTTAGCATATTTCAGCCTCGCCAACACCTGCTGAAGATATACAGCCCCAGATCATAATACTACCTCCATTTTGTTTCACAGTATGTTGTATGTTCCCTGGTTTTCGCTCCTCATTTGGCTCGCGCCATACTGTTACCCTGCCATCTTCACCAAACACATTCAATTTCGTCTCATCAGCAAAAATAACATTCTACCAGCTTTCATCGTTGTCAGCGTGGTCTTTTGCGAACTTAAGTAGTTTTCTTCTATTCACCACATTAATAAAAGGCTTCTTACTAGGTACCCTGCCATTATATCCTGATCTTCTGATAACTCGTCGTATGGTTTCCNCACATTAATAAAAGGCTTCTTACTAGGTACCCTGCCATTATATCCTGATCTTCTGATAACTCGTCGTATGGTTTCCGGATGGACGTTCTTTCCACATTCATTGAGTACCTCTGTGGTAAGTTTGGAAGCACTAATTTTCGAATCTTTCTTTATTTTCCTGATTGCTAGACATTGTTCTCTCTCTCGTTTAGTTTCTGTGACTGTGCTTTTTGAGGCACCGAATTTATTCTGTCTTCCTTCTCAAACTTTCTCTTGATGTCTTTGACAGTGGACNTGACTGTGCTTTTTGAGGCACCGAATTTATTCTGTCTTCCTTCTCAAACTTTCTCTTGATGTCTTTGACAGTGGACTTCGGCAGATTAAAGTGCTCCGCAATTTCTCGTTGAGATTTCTTCTTTGCATGATGAAAAATTATCAGTTTGTACTTATCAGACGTTGTATTCTTGCCTTTACGTCCCTTGCCTGACTGACGTAGCCAACAGAGCGTAACAATACAACCTCTCAACGCAGAGAGCGTGCAGGAAATGACACGAGGTAAGAACGACATGCGCATCGTGCCTGTGCCACGCGTCCACCACAANGGTTTCTTCGTGCAGCTTGTATTTATTTAGATGTTGCTTTTATATCCTGGTACCTTTGGCCATTTTTTGCAGATGTCTTAAAAACTATGCTCCTCATGCCAAAACGGTTGGAATTTGAATTCCTGTTTGCAAACTTCCAACTCCCCTTAACTCTACTTGTTACATTAAATGAAAATATTTCTTAAATGTACTTTTGCCCTTGTGTCAGTGTGCGTAATTGCGTCTGAGATGTTGGGTTCTAAATTGAGTTTGTGGTCAATCGACTTGACTAAAATGTCGATGAATATAATTCTAAACGTTTACAATGTAATGTTTAATGCCTTAACGTGCATTGTTTGGTATGACTGTAAAAAGGAACTTAAAACGACTTCAAATTTATAAATTTAATAGAATTAGTCTTGGCGAGACGAATTAATACATATTGATACTTGCCTTACTTGGAATAAAAAATCCTCAATGGATATGCCTTTAAATCCAGTATTAAGTCGAGAACGCTTGGGTAATCGGTAATCAACTGTTCTGACATTGGAATGTTAAGAGATGTTGATAATATTTCCCTTACTTTAACTATACCTCTAGGTTTGAAAGTTAAAAAATAAAATTAAGTACATAACTACTATTTACGTGTATAAAATATCTTATTTGCACCTTAATGTTACTGCCGTGATTCCGATTTTTGTTGCTCTTCAGCCACATGCAGGTGCATGTGTTTTTCAAGACAGAAATGCGTTTATTTTTATAATAAAATGGCATTACGGTGTGTGGTTTTAGGGAGGTTCAACATGATGGATGCACGGGCGCAGTGACGGAAAAATACAAATGAAAATACTGGAATGTACTGCGATTTTCGAGGAAAATTCGGGACAAGTTCATGGGCTTCGAGGGAAATTTGGAAAATGCTGTTCCGGAAATAGTTTGGCAACATAATGTTACGGTCGACAAATCCATGATTCCCCCTTCTTCATGACACGCCAATGATGTAATGCAATCCAAGATGGCCGATGTCTTAAGCTCGGAAGCCCCCAGCCCTGTCCTAGTTTTTCACAGCGCAATGTCCATCACGCTCACCTGTGGCCCCCATGTACTCACCGCGGGTTTCTTCCGTGCTCGCCATGGGTGTCCGCTGTGCTCCAATCCATGGCTCGCAAATGTACACTCACCACCGCAAGGGCACTGCCTACCGGCCGACAGTCGCAAAATATTAATAGGAAATCTCACGTTAAGGAAATTTCGCTTCAGTGTGTTAATTTTAAAGATAGGCGTATCAAACAAAATGTATTCATAACGAATTTTTTAGGAGACGATCCCTACGAGAGTACATTTTCAATATAGATAGACAGTATGTATTTTTTTGTAAAACGTAAATTTTGAAAGTTCCTATCAAGCAGGCTATACATGTTATGGAAACATCTCCGCTGTAGGGAACTTCTCCTAAAAAATTCGTGAAGAATACATTTTTTTTGAAACGCCTGTCTTTAAAATTAACGCACTAAAGTGAAATTTCCTTAACGTGGAATTTCCTATTTAAATTTCGCAACTGTCAGCTGGTAGGCAGTGCCCTTAAGGTGCCTTCGTTGTTCGCAAACCCGTGCTCTTTACAGGTATTCTCCATCTTTACCAATTCACGCACACGACAGTGTTATCCGTTATAGCAAATCTGTTACGCTCACAAGAGGTGTTTAGATGTTTTTCCTTTGTGGTTCTTCGTTCACGCTAGTGTGCGTACAGTTCAAAGTTTCCTTTATTGCGTGCACGCCCCACTCAACACTGGCGATGTGCTGCTGGCCTGCTCGTTGACTCGACTGTTCATTACCTGACGGGTCGCCCCAAATCTAATCACAGATCCTTGGTATCCAGTCCCTGTTTGTACTCCTAGTTTGTCGGTTTGCGTCTCCCTCGCCTTCCGAAAGTGGTTTTGCTATGGAAATGCCTTCTCGGCTTAATTACTGAAGGGCGGGACAGAGGGCGGGGAAAGGACCCTATCTTGTGTCCCGCATACATTGCACCTTGCGGTACATTACCTCTGAAGCTATAAATAGTTTGCCTTCGCTGCTTTGGGTAAGCAGTGCAAGACAGTATAGTGTAGCGTGCCCGTAGTATTTAACTAAAACTGAAGGCTCCGGAGGTAAGCATATTTTAAATACATATAAAAAAAATTTATAGTTTGTAAGTTACAAAACTTTCATAAAATAAATTATTTTTGCTTAATCTTGTGTGATCGTAAATTAAATTTATGTCTTCATGCTGGTAGGTCAGGCAGTCAAAAACCCATTGTAGAGAAGTACTTTATACAATTGCATTATCTTCCACGAGGCAAATATAATGCTTACAGAATTTAACTGTACCAAAATTATAAAATTTATGCACAAAGAAGTTTTCAGGGTTTTTATAGGATGGAACTGAACTCTACAGACGAATTTCGGCAGGAGTTTTCTCATTAAAAAAATAGTTAGAAAAATACGTACACGACGTATAAACTAAGTCGATTCCGGATGGGTGTAACAGTCCTTATAAGAGTGGCTTAAGCAGACGTTTATTGCTAGTAACATGGCCAGAATGAATGATAAATATCTGCATTTCTGGATAGTACAATTTTGAATGACGAAGTGCAAACCATAAAATAAATGGGCGTCGCTATCGATTTCCTTTCATAAAGAAGGAATTGTTGGAACCCCGTTTATGCAATTAAAAATGTAGCACATTGGTATTTTTCGGTTGTTGACTGACAATAGTTATTTATCACACATAGTAAATAAGAATGTCGCATGGTTATTTTTCCTTGCACACAGCTGTTTTTGAAAAATTAATATTTAATGTAAGAACACTGAGTTGTAACGTTTGCAGTATTAGAACATTACACATTAACTTCTCGAAAAAAGTGGTGGATAGGGTTAAAACATTAGGCGACTTTTCGACGGTTTTTACGCTGTACGATAGATATGTTTCCTTATTTATTTTTTCTAAGGATTCCGCCCACGCCGGGTTAGCATATTGTTACGAGTTGTGGTCATGCCCTTAGCTGAGCGGCCTGCCTGATTACACCTTCACTTATTTATCCAGGACACGGGCCGTGATCGCTGAAATTAGTTATGAAATCGCAAACCAAGGAACCCCCTCCACCGGCCAGTAAACGGAGACAACGCAGCCTATGTAGGACAGTGTAGTCCGTGGTCGGCGTCTTTTGTCGTCGGGCCATTGGAACGAGAAGATCACTGTAAATGGGTGTGTCCGGCCGTCGACTTGCGCCATCTTAATCAGCCTCCGGAATAATGTACAAGGTGGGGACTCTCCAATTAGGCTTTGCTCAGAATGTGGCTGGTTGAATCTTCATAATTTAATATGATTTAAAAAGTTCAGTATGTTAGTATAGTTCCCCCATTCATATTCAATCATATTTATATTGAAATAATATTGTACAACTTTAATGTTAAATAAACCTCTTTTATATAGTGCTCATTACATACTTGTTACACCCCTATATCCCCGCTAAGGAAAAGTATCAACAAAATATCAAATTATAACCACACGTTGACTCACTCAGTATATGTTCTACCAATTTTTTTAATGAAGAAATTTTCTGCCGAAGTGTCAGTGAATTTCAGTTCCATTCTGTATTTGTTACTTGTGTGTGTATGTATGTGTATATATGTTTATATTTATGCATATGTATGTAGGGTATAAACCCACAGGGAAAAGTCAGGAAAATGTCAGGAAATTTTCACCTCGGCCAGAGAAAATGTAAATAGTTTCTACTCTGCAAAAATTGTAAGTTGTGCGTTTACATGATAATGTAATCATGAGCGTGTGTGTTTTAAGATTTAAATTTTGAAGTTTGTGAACTGGCGATAATACATCTTTGGCAAGTAACATAGGGCCTATATGTACAAAGTGGTGTTTGTAATGGGCACTCCTGTTAAGTCAATAGCTCATATCGCGAGAAATATGTACAGTGGCTCACATTAATATTCGGCCATCTATGATTATCGCAGTTTCATGGCCTTATGTTACATAAACATAAATCATATTGCACAATCATTCTTGTGTGCTTTAAACGAAATGTAGCGGTAGCCAATAACGGAAATGAGCAATGCAACTTAACAAACAATATGATTTTGTCATCCCATGCTGCATAAGTACGCCACTTTAATATTCGGCCATCATCATTCAAACACAAATATAATCCTCTTTTCAAACTAAACAAACAGTCTTTTAGTATTAGTAGCATGGTCATTCTGTTTAATTACTTCTCGCAGGTGTTGTGGCATATTAGCAATTATTTTCTTGGTACATTCGGAGCCAATCCTACTCTATTCTTCCTTGAACCATTTCTCTAATTCTTTTGGGGATCTAATTGTACAAGTCCTCAGTTTTCTTTCAAGTTCAGCCCACAGATTTTATATGAGATTTAGGTTGGGTGATTGAGGAGGTGTGTTAATGACTTTGGGACTGTTATACAAAAGCCAGCTCTTGACAATGTACGACTTTTGTTTCGGGTCATTATCTTGGTAGAACTTAAAAGTGTTCCTAATGCCCAGTTTTTCAGCACTCTTGTGTAGGTTTGCTTTCAGAATGTTGAGATCGTCTTCCTTTTTCATTGTTCCATTGACACGTACAGCCTCGCCAACACCTGCTGAAGATATACAGCCCCAGATCATAATACTACCTCCATTTTGTTTCACAGTATGTTCCCTGGTTTTCGCTCCTCATTTGGCTCGCGCCATATTGTTACCCTGCCATCTGAACCAAACACATTCAATTTCGTCTCATCAGCAAAAATAACATTCTACCAGCTTTCATCGTTGTCAGCGTGGTCTTTTGCGAACTTAAGTAGTTTTCTTCTATTCACCACATTAATAAAAGGCTTCTTACTAGGTACCCTGCCATTATATCCTGATCTTCTGATAACTCGTCGTATGGTTTCCGGATGGACGTTCTTTCCACATTCATTGAGTACCTCTGTGGTAAGTTTGGAAGCACTAATTTTCGAATCTTTCTTTATTTTCCTGATTGCTAGACATTGTTCTCTCTCTCGTTTAATTTCTGTGACTGTGCTTTTTGAGGCACCGAATTTATTCTGTCTTCCTTCTCAAACTTTCTCTTGATGTCTTTGACAGTGGACCTCGGCAGATTAAAGTGCTCCGCAATTTCTCGTTGAGATTTCTTCTTTGCATGATGAAAAATTATCAGTTTGTACTTATCAGACGTTGTATTCTTGCCTTTACGTCCCTTGCCTGACTGACGTAGCCAACAGAGCGTAACAATACAACCTCTCAACGCAGAGAGCGTGCAGGAAATGACACGAGGTAAGAACGACATGCGCATCGTGCCTGTGCCACGCGTCCACCACAACTGGCCGAATATTAAAGTGACGTACTTATGCAGCACGCGATGACAAAATATTGTGTTTTATTAACCTGTACTGCTCGTTTCAGTTATGGGCTACTACTGCATTTCATTTAAAGCACACAAGAATGATTGTGCAATATGTTTTATGTTTATCTTCATTTATGTTACATAAGGCCATGAAACTGTGATACTCATAGGTGGCTGAATATTAATGTGAGCCAATGTATGTATGTATGGGCTGAACCAAATGTTGAACCTGTTTGCTTGTGGCCTGTTGCAGTTTAATTGATTTCAACGTCACTGTTAGCATTTCACACACTAAATCTGAATCAGTGATGTCACGGTTTAAATCAGTTAACAATATCTGACTGATTCAACAGTCACTTCAGAGAGTTTAACTGATGCATTAGTGAAAAAAATGCCAGTTGTCGTTTACTTCTCGATAAAGGGTCATTTTTCACAGATCATCAACTATTTTATTTACTGTTTTCTGTGATTTGTTTTTTGACTGATGGATCAGTTAAACAAACGACTTTTATCAAATGGCAGTTAAACAACTATAAAATGAAATAACGCGTAAACTAATAAAACCAATAAAAAATACTTTCTAAGATGTGAGTTTCGTTTTTCATAATACATTTTACTAGGTAACATGAACATTCAGTCTTTCATTCAGTTTTTACGTCTTTCGTTTCATCTTCACGTGATCATCATAGCGCGCGTTTTAAAGGTTTAAACTGCATTAAAAGTGGCAAAGCGAGTGCACTCAACAATCCTAACATTACAATTTAAACTAAAACGAAAAGAAAAGACATACAATTTAAAACTACATACTTTTTACAAAGAAATATAATATTTTCCCCTTCGTTTCCAACATTGGTTGTGTAGCTCAGTTGATACGGTAACTGCATAAAAGCGGGACGGGGTTATGTAGCTTCAGTCCTGGCCACCCGCAAAAATTTTTTTACTTTATTTAGTTACGGCAAATAGCGCAATATAAATAGTGACTATCGCAAATATGCTTATTTCTCGTAATTATTTGGCAAAATTCAAGAGAAACAATATTAAATTCGCCGTGCGCAGTTGGCAGTGAAATTGTTTCCCAGACACAACTAGCTGTTTTCCACTGATTCTAGGTGGAGCCATTTCCACTGGTTCAAGTAGTTGAATTTCACTGCGAATCAGTGGTTTTACACTGATACGAATCTTGAGCGAAGTATTCCTGAAAATAGGTCAAGGAAAATAGTAAGATTTTACGTGGAAAATTGAATTTTGGTGGGCACTATATACACATATCGAGAAAGGATGGATTAGAGATTGTTGGATAATATTGGAATGTTGAGTTGAGAGATTTGGGCGGCTCTTAACAGCTAGGTCTTAAGAGCCGATTAGGGTGAAATGAGGTGAAAATGGAGCAGCGCCGGAATGTAAGGGCGGGGGAAGCTGGAGATCCCGAGATAATCGCCGATTCCCACTTGCAAAAATCCGGGGGGACTCGGCCGGGGATTGAACCCGGTTCACCTTGGAAGGAGGCGAGGTGTCTAAGCGCTCAGCCACCGCGGCCCCGTTAATAAAGGAATTTCCTGAATTACAAAAACATTTGGCAATTATCTTTAAATCAAAAAGTTTCTGAATTTTAATTTTTTTTCTTTTAATGTATTTAGAATTGTAAAGGTAACAGCACAAAAATCACGTNGGGGGGGGGTGTAGAGTATAGGAGACTCTTGTTTGTATGAGTGAAACTAGAAGTGGCAGAATCGCTTAGTCGACACATGCTGTACGGTTAATGTGTGCTTAAAATAACACTGCTAGTAAGGTGTTTATTGACGTTTGAGTTATAACCTTAATGGTGGTACATTAGAGATTCAGCATGTAGAATTTTGGACGGAAGCTGTGTGGTATTGTGTCCCGTTGTAATTTTTTTTTTTTTATAGTCTTGCAATTTTGTCGTATAATTGTTGCAACTTCAGATATGTATGCGTGTATTAACGTCAAATCGAGATTCACAGCGTGTCTTAAGGTTCTGCCCGTTTCAGTGTCAAAGATACGGGAGTGGGGAAAGGAGGGCAGAGTGTTCCTGCCTCATTTTCGCATTAATTATTTTAGTTTAGCCTTTAAAAACTAAGCAGTTTAAAACTGTCTTGTAAACGTTTTTTTACACATCTTCAGTTGAAGAGCAACCAAGTAGAGAGTAGACACTCCCATGCATTAGGCTGAGGCGTTATTTCAAGCCATATAATGTAAACATGTCGTATGTATTATTCCAACCTAAGAACGTAAAAGGGCAATAGGAAGTAATAATTTACTTACAACATATATTCTGTAATTCAAACTGGTCAAGAACACATTTTTATTAACTTTATAAATACGAAAGTGGCTTACTTCATTTTAATGTCTCTTTCCAGTAATTTTGCGATTTTGCTGTAATTTATAACGTTTTCTCGGAGACGTAATTTTTGTATTTTCCTTATGAAATTCGCGCTAATTTTCGCATCCTTAATTATTGTCTGTGCAGTTGTGAATTTTACTGTGTTTTAGACTGTTCTTTCAATTGTCAGCGTCACGAGTAAGGAAAATGAAGAAAGGCGCAGAAAAAATCAATTTTAGCTGTCAATCGCAGCTTTGGTCATGTAGGTTGACTCAGATATACAAGGTGTTTTTGAATAACATGTCGAAATTCAAATCACAGCATTTATGAGCTAATGTCAACAAAAAATCCTAGTAGCAAAGTGTTCGGAAAATTTATCTAGTACTTTTTAATTTAATTTGAAATTAGGCAAAACAGCGCCGGAAGTTCGCAGTTTTACGTACCTGCGTGCACAAGCAGTTGCATATCACAAAGGCGAAGGGAATTGGCGCAATCACACACCATCCGGATTTTCCCGTGTTTTGATGTTGGCTGGTGAGTTTTCTCGGGACATTCCCGTTTGCCTCGTCTTTGCATTCCGCCACTGCTCCAGCTTAGCTCGTTTCACCTCCAAGATCTCGCTGTTAAGAGCTGTGCCTACCAAGCCTGCAGCTACGAAGTTTAAATAGGGAATCAACGTTAGAAATTTCTTCTTGATGCATCAGTTTTAAAGATAACTGTTTCAGGCACAAAATATGTAACGTCACTTTCTCAGAGAATACTGCCATGTATAAAAATTTATATATATATATATATATGTGTGTGTGTGTATATATGTGTGTGTATATATGTGTGTGTGTATTTTTTAAATTTAAATTTTGATAATAAATTTAAAAATATATATATTATGCCAGTATTCATTAAGAAATGCCACGTAGAATACTTTTTGTTTGAAACTCTTACCTTCTAAATTGATGCATTGTGATGGTATTTCTTTAACATTGCCTCCCCATTTAAACTGTGTGGCGGCAGGCGTGGTAGGCAGTGCCTTAAGCGCAGACAAAAACCTCTCCTTTCCATTCGGAGATGTTTTAAGGTTGAATGGACGTCAGATTTAAATTGTTTCGCATTCGAGAGATGGCGCTACTAGCAGTTGCTGGAGGTAGGATTTCGTCTGAGGTGTATGCAACGAGTAAACGTATTTTTTGGTTGTACATGGGTGGGGGAGGAGATGGTGACAGGAGGTGTGAGCTGCGGTCGTCTGGAGATAATAACCGTGCAGGTATACCTTCACAGGACTGGACCTCCCCCAAGAAGCAGCTCTGAGCAGTTCACAAGGAAGAAAACTAGTCTGACACTGTCATTACAATTCTTGTGTTCTTACTTGAAGTGGACAGAATAAAAAGTTTATAATTTCTTGAGGCGTGATTGTTTTTCATACATGTAATGTGTGTTCTGTAATAAGTGCATTTTTTAACTGTAACATTTCCATAAAATATTGTCATAAATGTGTACACTCAATTTCATCCCAAAACACTCCAACTGATACAGTACTTTTCAAATGGCAGACTTGACTATCTACATGCCATTTACTTGGTCACCATGTCTGTAAAAATGTACACTTTTATAAATAGAAAATTGCAGTGGGAAGACATGCTATAAGGTACACGTACACACATACATTTATACATATATACACAAAACATAAGGCTATGTTAATAGTCGTTACTCAGATCTCGCTATTCAGGCCTCGTCTTGAGAATGTTTCAAGTTGTTGTATTGAGATGAGTATCTAGTCTTGAAACAAATGTGAATCAATAATCACTTCTCGAAATGTACATAGTTGATATTATTTTCAAGCTTCTCTACTCAAATAATATTAGATGTTGAAGACTTTTGTATAAGCCTCGCAGAGGTCTCTTCAAAGAAAAAGTCAAGGCATTTTTATGTTGCCTAAGCATGCTTCTCCGGCGCTACACTCCACTGTTTATTGTGTTAATTAACATTTTCTCCTCATTTCTTGTGCTGAACAACATATTTAAAAGTAAAAATTACACAGTGTTGAAAAAAAAACTAACAATAGTACTTGTAAAATACAAATAGATAAATAGTAGTTAGAAATGGCCAGTTCTGCGTCATGTGGCATCCTGTTTGGGAGCCGGGGTGCCATGGAGGCCATCTTGGATGATGTCACATGGCCCTTTTTTCCCTTTTTCCCTTCGGAATTGCCCTTTTACCCTCAAAAACTTCCAAAATCGTGAGAATTTCCCTCAAAATTTCCCGAATTTCCCTCAAAACTTTTTCACAAAATGTGTTTTGCACAATACGGCTGGCTTTTGCTCAATCTGGATGAATCTGGCAGAAATTGTGCAGTTGGCCGGAGTGTGCAATAATTTACAAGCAAACTCTGCCATTCCATGCCAGCACCATCTATCTTGCCTGAAGGATGTTCAAGTTCATTGCCCCATCATGCAACTTCTCTCATTCCTTCCAATCTCTCTTCCCCACATACGTTCTCTCTCGCCTGCTCTATCCCCTTGGATTTTCTCATATTCCTTCTGGTCTCCTTTATTTTTTTCTCATGCTCTATCATTCCTTCTTGTCTCTCTTCCATTCTATCCCTTGGGCGGGTTTTCTCATATTCCTTCCGATCTCCTTTATTTTCACCCTTTCCTCTCATTTACTTGTCGAGTCCTCCATCTTGGATGTTCCCTCATTACCATCGTCTGCTGCCACCTTGATTTTCTCGTATTCCTTCTGGTCTCCTTTCACCTGGCATCCTGGCAGGACGAGTCTCATTCTCTGTCATTTCACATGTGCGACAAGGAGCGAAGTCTGTCCAAGCATGCTAGCCTAGAGTCGCACCGTACGTGCATCAAGTATGTCTTATAAGCATAGTTGGCTTAATTTCCGAACCGTTTAATATACAGTCGCCAAATTCATAACATATTAATCGCCCCCGACGATGAACTAGGCCGCAGGGTCAAGCACACCCTAAGTCCACTTATTAGCATAATCGCCCACCATTACCCACCCCCGAAGCTATATGCACCAAATTTATATCATAAACATCACCTCTGATGGGTAGGGCGGTATGGTCAAGTAAACTTTAAGACATCTTATAAGCATAGTCGGCCATCATTTCCGCCGAAGTTATAGTCACCAAATTTATAACATATACATCACTTCCGACGACGAAAAGGACCGCAGGGTCAAGTACACCTTACACTCTCTTGTTAGCATAGTTGGCTGCCATTTCTCACCCACAGAAGCTATAATCACCAAATTCATATCATAGGCATCACTTCCGATGAGAAACAGAGTGGTTGCGACAAGTACACTTTAAGTTCTATTATAAGCGCAGTTGCCCGAAGTTTTCCTCCCACCGAAGCTACGACCACAAAATTCATATCACAGACATCACTCCTGACAACAGTCAAGGAGATAAGGACAAGTAGGCCTAAACCCTGTTATAAGCACAGTTGGTCAATATTTCCAAACCTTTGAAGTTCGGGAACATGTAACAACCTACCACACATGTAAAGAAAATAAAGGTATACATACACGCGCATCGCAAAGTTACAGTTGCAAGTAGGAGTGTAGGGTATGAAATAGCACACACATATGCATCGGTCTGCACACACTCGACAATCACCCACCACCGCCCTTGTCTGCTTTCACAGGTGTCTATCAACTCGGATCCCCCTCAGCGACAGTTAACCTCCCTTCGCCCACAGACATCCAGGGTGTACATATAAATAAATGTGAATATATATAAATGTTAGCATGGGTAACACAACAAACTGTATGTGAAAAAATCAAGATATTTACGAATGTGCTGTGTGCATAGTGTACATAACCGTGGGTAATGTTTAAATATATATACATATATATAGTAATATAAACGAACAACATCAGTTCAACACAAGGGGTGGTGGCGAATGAAAATAAACCAAGATGGCGGTCGAACGAAGGTGAGAGACAAACTCCAGTAATGTGTAAACAAATTACACATATAAAAAACCAAAATGGTGGACATTGGCTGTTTCGCCAACCAAGATGGTGGACTGCACCTGCCATGATGGTGGAATGAGTATTGTTGGAGTGTGGTAAGGGGGACCTCCGGAAATTTTAATTTTTTTAAATACATTTTTTAATATTAATTTTTTATACATTTTTTTGATTTTGTCGGATATTTGAGTTAAAAGTCAAGGTTACGTGGTTCCAAGATGGCGGCTGGCCGGTGCCTAGCTCCTACGCCTGACGCCGATGTCCCAGACTCATCATAATCATACTACTCATCGGTTTTGTTTTTCTGAAACCGAAAAATAAAGAAATGGTGATAAATATTTTCCTAATGCCGAATGTTCCCTCCTTCGATTTTCCGTAATAAATGAACGATGTTTTCTGAAGTATTAACTCAATGCGGTTGCAGACACACACACATTCATTTTTTGCAAAATTGTGCTGTTGACTGTAAAGCAAATAACCTACTATAAACATTAAAAGAACCAGTATATTTAATTTTGCGTACGGGGTGTTAATTTAATTAATACTATGCATTTTGCAATTATTACGATTGCTTAGAAAATAACAAAACTTTTGATTACAATTCACAAGGAATATACACATGAAATTTCTAATGTAATGTCAAAACAATATAGCTGCCACAGAGGGTGCGAGAGAAAGTAAATAGTCAACATCGTTGTTCACTCTTCTTCTCGCGCAAATTTCGTTGAAATAGGATAGCAGAGAGGTCTCTCAATGACCTCGAGAGTGGGCGAGAGATTACACTGGTCAACAAAAAAAAAGTTATTTTCTTTCACAAGGACTAAATAAACAAAATCTAACTATCTTTACCATGCTGAGTTCTAATATGCTCTGAGATTTTGTCCATCAGGCAAGGTTTTTTTGTGGAACGTGTATAAAGTTTTAAAAGAATTAGTACTTACGAAACACTAAATAATAAATATATGGCTAATTTACGCTTACCTAAAAAGTTTTATATGATGATTTTCGGCCATATTTTGCGTTCGGGATGTCTCTCTTCATGGTCCAGCAGTAATCGGCCAGCATATTGGGACTCCATTTGCCTTGGTACCTCTTTTCCATTGTAGAAATTTGCTGATGAAAACGCTCGCCATGTTCATCAGAGATAGCCCCAAGATTTTCAGGGAAGAAGTCTAGGTGAGAGTCCAAGAAATGAATTTTCAGACATGTTGCGGTCCATTCCTTTGTACGACGTCAGAAGATCACTCACTATTTCACTATAGTTTTGTTCTTTATTATTGCAAAGAAATCCACAACATATATTTTTTTATGATTTCCACGCTGCTTTTTCCGGTGGATGTAACAGTTCCTCAAAATGTTCATCATCCGATATTAGTGATTTTATTTGCGGCCCTATAAATATTAATTCCTTCAATTTTGCATCGTTTATTTTAGGAAATTTAGATTTCAGATACATAAATGCAGCAGAACATTTATCCATTGCTTTTACAAAAATTTTTATGAGCACCAGTTTTATATGCAGGGGAGGTAAATACACCTTTTCGGGATCCACTAATGGGGCATTTGTTACATTTTTATGTCCAGGAATAAGATATTCACATTTAGGCCATTGTTTCTTTATGCAGTGAGACTGCCTATCCCTGCTGTTCCAGTCACACAAAAAACAGCAGAATTTCGCGTATCCAAGTTGCAAACCTAACAATAAAGCTATGACCTTAAAATCACCACAGATATTCCAGTTATATTTAGTTAAGTTAATTTTTTCTTACAACAATGTAATATTTTCATGTGTGTCTTTCATACCACTGGCATGCGTGACAGGTATTGATGATAATTCATTCCCATTATGCAGTAGTACAGCCTTCAAACTAACTTTCGATGAGTCTATAAACAATCGCCACTCATCTGGCTGATGTTGATGTCCAAGAACCTCCATTAATGAACTATCATTATTACAAAAAACTGCATGGCCTTCTTTAGAGAAGTATTCACTGAAATCACTACCGCGACTACGATAAATGCAAATCTGTGTATCTTTTTGGAGTAAATTCCAACCTTTTAGCCTCGAACTTAAAAGCTCCGCCGACTGTTTAGACAAATTTAAATCCCGTATAAGATCATTAAGATCTTCTTGAGTTAAAAGGTGAGGTTCTGATGAACTACTTGCTTCAAATGTAGGGTTACTTCTCTCCTTTCTTTCGTCTTCAGTATGAGCTGGGTCGGAGTTATCACTTAAGGTCATGAAATCTGGACACTTTGGTACAGGATACTCTTCCCTATGTGGCACAGGTCTCATTGCAGAAGCCAAATTGAAACACTTAACTGTATAGTTTGTTTTGGAATTAATTCCTTTAATGTTGGTTAAGCAAAAATAACAGTCAGTTAAATGGCCCTTCTGTTCCCTCCAAATCATTGGGACTGAAAGCGGCATATGATGAGTAGCATTTTTCCATCCAGTGAGAAGCCTAACACATGATACACAGAATATATTTGGGGCCCAGTCTTTATCGAAATCACCAACTTTACACCCAAAATAAAGCTCATAACATTTTTTCACAAGTGGTGTGAAATTTCGCCTCTGAGACTTGAAGGTCAGTTCACCACACACGTAGCAGAAATTGTTTGGTTGATTTAAACACTTTCTTGGCATTTTGAAACGTTTATAAAACTCATAAAACTTACAAATAAAAATAATATGCAGCAGAAAACCACTACACGTCTTGCCAGGCTCACCACAATTTCAATAATACTGGCCACTGGCCATTTGCTCACTAAAACAATGCAATATTTGGCAGGCAGTCGAGACGCGTGGTAAAAGGCAGAGGGCGTCTAGCGGTGTCGCCGCCGAGTCAAGACGCGAGGGAAAGCTCCGAGTCAGATACAGCTAAGTGCCAGCGTTCGTCGCTCAAGCAGCCTTTGAGTTCCCGATGCCTAACGTCCACCACTTTAAAATCCGTGAGCATTTTGGTATTTGATCCGCCCTCAAGGCTCCCAACTTGCTGGGTACAGATTCGGACAGTGTGTGTATATTTTTTGCCTAATATAGACTTTTTTTTATTAAAACACTGAGAGACCAAGTTATTGCTTCTCCCCGCCTCTCCCCGTCGCAGAGGATAACAGTAATCTTGTAAAGAAAGAGTACAACCCGCCTCCAAACAAATTCGCCCCCAACGAAGCTTGGCCCTTACGGCCACAGAAGGAAAGCGGACAAAACATTGCCCGAGGTTTCAACCCTCGACATCCAAGGCGCTCGTAGTCTGCGCCGAAGAGGTAACTCGTACCCTACGACCCGTCCTGTATCTCGCAGGAAGCGAGTAGCGTCATATAGAAGTATATTACGCGAAAATGACTGTCGCAAGAAAACTATACCTCATGGAAAAAATCTGATTACGTATTTGAATTCAGCTTAAAAAACTGGACTAGTGTCGCTATTCAGTTTCCTTGTGAAAAAAAAATCACGTTGACCAGTGTTTCTAGACTAAATGGGACAAGGCCTTACTGTAAAAAATACAGCTGACTTCTGAACTACTGTTATAAACGTATTTCACATAACGATGTTTTTACAAGCACATTATGGAAGAAAATACAACGAGATGAAGGTAGGAAATAAGCAGGACTTTCGAAAGTGCTCTTAATATCTACTTAAAATATTGTATACGACCATACTTACTGGTGGAAAAAATTTAATATATCTTAGCTAAATTTGGATTATAATAATGTACGAAATAATTTCTTGAATTCACGCAAACGCCATAAATGAACAAATCATTCCACAAAGTGGCAGACTAAAATTTATGATATAATTTTCAACTAAAAGGCAATTTTTGTAAGTGTAGCATAACGAATGGATAAAAAAAGTTTCACTTTGCCTTTAGCGATTTGAATACGAGAAAATATTTAGTATTTTAGTAACACTATGGTGCAACCGGACAATAGTCATTCATCATTAGCCAGTTCGTTCAAGTTTGCGGGTGTCAGAAAACATTTGGATGCCTTCTTGAATTTATAACGGACTCGTTCCCATTCACGGCAGGTGGCCATTGCTAGTAGTTGCAGAATGCCCCACTACACACAAGCAGCAGTACACCGTAAGCCAAATTTACGATTATTCCACTAGTTCAATTGTCCTTCCAAAACTACTCGGCCTATCTACATAAAACAAAAATCATATGAAAATGTTATGGTTTTTCGAAATTTCGTGCTTCAAAGTCGTAACTTTATAATATATTGTCAAATATAGAAATTTGCTTAAAATGACACTGTTTAAGATAATGTTTATTTTCTCGGACTTTTTATTGATAATTTTTTACGAGATCATAATAAACCCTAGAAGAAGGTAAATTTTTGGTTCGGAAATTTTGTTTAGGAGTACTAATATTTTTGAACTTCTTAGGAAATTAATGGATTCGAAGCAATTTTTAAAATATATTTTTAGAAACTACTATGAAGTTGATGTACTTCGTTAATAATATTTTGCATAGTGAATAATCGAACTATCTTCTTTAAAATTGCAGAATTTTTAACCATGAAGATAGCATAATTATATTTCGTGTGGTGTATATGTGTGTGTGTTGATGGTTGCGGAGTGACCAGGATTCCAGCCTCCATTCAACCTTAAGAACCGCGGTGTAAACGAGTCTATATTTCACACACGAACTTATATTTTGAATTGTATTATTTGGGATTTTGCCTCTGTATTCTGTCTTGTGATCCGCCTGGTTACCGAAATAAGGAGAACATAGTACTAGTTGTCAAAATTACTTCCAAAACTTTAGGAATATTTGTCGACATCGGGGAATTTAGATGGATGCTCCAGGAAACAGCAGTAGCTATTTATTCCAACTAATTGTAAAAACTGATGGTTTCGAATTTTATTCTGTTTTAAGTTTACGCCGTCTTATCTTTTATCTTAGTTTACAAAGGTGCGTCGTATGAACTATATCAGCTTAATGCAGCCCGACAAAAACTCCGTGGTTTTATAAACCAGGCGTGTTCTTGCTGCTTGCGAAGGCAAGCATGAATGCGCTCAGCTTAAACTCTCACTTCTCATAATGTTTGTTGATTGACTAAGCCATCGTATTACTTTACGTATTGAAATGCCATACGTTGTGAAAGTATATTTTTTTTGTATTGAGGCGGTGCTAGCCATGCATCTACAATAAAAGGATATAATTGGCCAACATTATCTCTGTTAGAAGTCCACCGCCTAATATGTGTTTCAATTAGGGTATGAAAATGTTTTCCCTTTTTCCTTAGTGAATAGCATTAGAAATATGTGGATTCATTAAAGCTTTACCGCGAATGACCGTTCGTAGAAGTAGGAATACATTTTTTTTGTCAGCATGGCGTGCCACACGTGTTGGTCCCCTAACGATCCATTGAACCAGCGCTTGTATTCTGCACACAGCTTCGGACAAAACCTCTTTGTTCCTTGGCATGCGGTCGCGTGAAATACCAAAATGCCATAGCGGAAATTGTGTT
>NQII01014396.1:0-17975 GCA_002778355.1 Clitarchus hookeri | reverse complement strand
ATTTTTCTAAAGAGTGATATGGAGGTATTAACTTTCGAAAAAAAGCCACTGAGAAAATATTTTAACAATGTATACAGTTTTCTTCGTGATTTGTTATAAATTGGGCATGGCAATGCATTTATAGTTATTATGCAAGGCAGTGAGTACACTGCTAATTTTTTACATGACAAGGCATGGATGAGTGTAAAAGTTATATCAAAATTTGAATATTAATTGTTATTTATACCATTATTAGTGTTTAAAAACAATTTATCTCTAGTTTAAACAAATTAAAAAAATGTATTACAGATAGCAGCGTTTACTGCGTCAAATACTTATTAATTCCTTCCTTGACCAAATGTTTATGATTGAATAATAGCAACACTTTCACTATCATGCGCTTTTCAGCTACATCTCCTAATGGGTCGTTAATTTTAAATCTATGCGCCTGCGTTCCAGCACAGATTCAGTATTTGTTTTCAGTGAAGATAATTGTTCAGAATATTATCAGCTGGCTAGTTGCTGTAACGGATTTAAATAAGTATGACTGTCGGAATGTAACAAGTATCGAGCCGAGTGGAGTATGCTTATATACATAAGTGCATTCTTAATTTCGGACACAGCCTTAATGAAACTTGAATCGACAGATATAACGTACTGATTATTTGTACGAACAGTCACCTTTGTAGTATATCACAACCCCAAACTGTATACACTGAGTCATATTGTAGACCTTCGTGCATGTAACATATTTTTCTCGGCTAGTGAACAATCATGTCCTGTTATTTTCCTTTCACATAAGAACAGAAAGAAATCGCTACTTTGATGTATGGCACCATACATGATTAAAATGAAATTTGTAATTGTAAGTGCTAACAGTACTCGTATTTTATCATGAACACCTAAACTATAGTAAAATATTAAATTAGAATTAAAAACAAAAACCTTTACATATTTATGATAATTAATTTTCGCAGAGGTAAATATAAGCAAATAGTAGTTGATATCACTGCAAATTTCAGCAAATACAGAATTCTAGGACGGAAACGAAACATATGCCATGGTCGTCACTATAAATTATGAGTTGGGTATTCACAACTCCAACAAAATCTGATAACTCGCGTCTGACAGACTCGCTTTAGAAGAAGGTGAAAGAACATATGTTTGTGCCGAGGCCAGGGTGATTACCTACTTTTACCAGCTGCAGAACTGGCAACACCGCACGGGTGGCGAAGTATTTTGACTGCTGCGTCGTCTGCTGTCTGCTTACTCCCAGTCGAGAACACTAGCGCACCTCTGAATCATCCCAAGAACTAACATAAGCTGGTCATACTTTTCCTTATCCCATGACCGTTCTAGTGTATATCTTTACTCAGTGGTATTAACACATGCACCAAGTACTGTAACAGGGAATTAAAAAAAAAGAGTATTTACGTAGTCTGTTATTACCAAATAATGATGTTCCTATATATAACAGCTTTAAAACTTACAACGCTTACTGGTAAGTAAGCACGTGGTTTGACTGTAAAAACACTTTCTTTGCTGCAACACGTGATTTGTTGCCGCAAATAAAAATCTCTGTAAATATTAACCTCTTTAAAGTAGGCTTGCCACAAACATGATGTTTATTTGAACTATGTATGACCATATATGACTATGATAACCTTGCATTTTCAACAAAATAATTCAGCATAAGTTTTTGTGGTAATATCAGTTATACTTGAAAGGAAATTTGTATTCTGAAAAACAACTGTAATTAGTTTATAAAAGAGAAATAACCAATCTTACAAAATTATACGCACTAAAAGAAACAGTTATAACGGCTACGATATCCCCCCCCCCCAACATGTAAGTAGGTTAAAAGCCTTCTCATAACGACCACTCTGGCTTATTGCTTTGATATGACTTTTTATAGGCATATTATGTGTGGTAGCAATATGCTTCAGAATATCACCTCTTTGGAGAAATTGAGGTTAGTGATTTGGAGAACTTCTGCAATTCTGAACAACATTAAACGTTGAAGGACTGTTATTGCTCAGTTATAGTTTGGTAACTGCATAATATATTGGTTAACGAATGTTTGCGTCGGGACAACGGACACGTACCGAAAACTACAATGAATGACAGAAAACCTTCAATATAGCCAAACCGTCACCTTCTATATGAAGTAATTTTTCTTTACTCTTAACGAAAGTAGCTCAGTGAATGTTTCTTTTTTTGATGGAAAGGAATATATTGTTGTCATATAACAAAAACATACAACTAAAATATTTATTAATAGCAAACCTATGTTTTTGTAATCTTCTCTTTGAATTAAAGCAATACTGTGCTGTGGTAAACATAACAGTCTCAGCGAAATGGTTTCCTTTACCATGCAGAAACCTTTGTGAAGATTTTTTTAGACTGTTGATCTTACGGCAACATATCTCGTCTCTCACGATGGCCACTCCTTAATGGATTTCAAAATTCGCTGCTACAATATGCACTATTTTATATAGTTTTGATACGTGTTAGCCTTAAAAATCTCGATGCTGTATAACGCTTCCATAAAGTAAGTATTGAAAAATCACAAATATTGTTACCATATATCTGATCGATTAGCAGACACATCAGTAACAATGCATCGAAAATATAGATACCAGAAATATAATGGATGAGTGAAATAGTAAATACCCACTTCGCGAAATCATCAGTAAATATTTTAACTTGCTGTACCTGCGGCTCCGCTCGCGTGGACAACAGAATTATTGTTATGGTTTTTTTTAATAAAGTCCCCCTCCCCCACTATGGCTCAACACTTCCGCGTACGGTTAGTCGACTCGCGAAAAATTACTTTTTCACAAAACATTTCATATCTCTTAAAATATAGGCGGGAATTCTATGCTGTATGGGGAAACAACATGAATCTTACGTATTAATTTATTGACAAACGCTTATTAGTACACTGGAGAGTCAGAAAAACTGGTATAGGCATGCATATATAAATAACAGATCTACGGAACCAATCAGAGTAACGTGATGCGGTCGGCAGCGCCTATATAAGACAACAAGCGTCTGGCATAGTTTCTAGATCGGTTACTTCTTCTATGACAGGTTATCAAGATTTTAGTGAGTTTGAACGCGGTGTTATAGTCGGTGCACGAGACATGGGACATAGCATCTCCGAGGTAGCGATAAAATTCGGATTTTCACGTACGACCATTTCACGAGTGTACCGTGAATATCGGGAATCCGGTAAAACATCACATCTTCGACATCGTTAGGGCCGGAAAACGATCGTGAACGAACGGGACAAACGACGACTGACGAGAATCATTAAACGTGACAGACGTGGAACCCTTTCTCAAACTGGCGCAGATTTCAATGCCTCCTGCATACCTTCAGACATTAGTCGAGTCCATGCCACGTCTTCTTGCGGCACTTCTGCGTGCTCGCGGGGGCCCTACACGATATTAGGCGGGTGTACCAGTTTTTTTTGGCTCTTCAGTGTATTTCTCTATTGTAGATAGATATATGCTACCGCGGAGTTGTTTAAGGTCTTTTAATTCTACACAATTCTTTACTACATAATATTATTCCATATTTAACGGTTTAGACAGCGTATTGCAAGAGAGTGTGCTGCCGGCAAACGGTTTTCCGACTTGATTCACTATTATCGTCACTGCTATTCTTTATGTTACTTTACGTAACAAAATGTACACTAAAACCTGGCCAGAGAACATAGCTTTGGATTAAAAAAAAACACGTAAATCGGATACGTGGTTCTCGAGTAATAAGCGCGTTAGCAGACAGACAAACAGAGAGACGTTGAGTTTTATATTATGTATAGATATTTGGATTTTGAT
This sequence comes from Clitarchus hookeri, assembly GCA_002778355.1. NCBI lineage: Eukaryota > Metazoa > Arthropoda > Insecta > Phasmatodea > Phasmatidae > Clitarchus > Clitarchus hookeri. The sequence continues at coordinate 14,151 of NQII01014396.1, read as the reverse complement.
TTTACTGTATGGAAAATATCCCATAAGCTCTAAATTTTTTGGACCAAACCACGGTTGATGTATTTAAGATGTATTACATCGTGATTAATGTCGTAATCTATGTATCGTTAAATCGCACTGCAATACAACACCCTTGCCGGCGTTCGGCCCCAACGTCGTGATGACGACCGAAGTAGCCACGGCCTTCACTTTCGGATTGCGATCTCGACCAGTTACCTTCCCAGACAGCTCATGGGTGCTTGTGCTGTTGCTGGCTGTGAGGTAACCGTGGGTATCTGGTCATGCGACAATAACCATGACTCGCGTTCGCCAAGTCGTGGAGCCGACAACAACTGCCTGCTTCAGGGATGGTTTTCTCCTTTGAGATCTCTACCATAGACGAGTCTAATGCAGATGTACTTCTTTATACGATTGTTACCAGACCCTTACTGATTAAATCGAAATTACAACTAGTTCTTGCATACGAAATTGGTACATATTATTATTTATACAAACTGACTGTTGTTTTATTACATAATAAACTCTTCTCCGGTTAAACCCAAAGACAAATGAACAATAATTGTATTGCATGAGTGGTAGCGTAGATACAATTCATTCCTATGGAAGCATAGGAGAACATGGTGGCCTTTTGGTACTGATATTAGGTGTAAGAGATAAAATATGAGTTCGTCTGGAAAAACACTCCTGTAAAAATTGAGCCAGAGAGAATCCTATATTGGAGGAACAGTATCAACCTTAAAAAAAATCGCATATTAAATAAAAATAATCTGAACATGCGTAGTATGATTATGCCGATCAGGTAACAAGAGCTGAGGGCTGAGGCGCCGAAGCACCGTCCGCCATTTTGGTATGCTTCACAGCCGCTATATTGTGTCCTTGACCTTGCCAGTCATGTTAGTAGCCAGTGCATTGCCATCTTTGATACTGCCATCTTGTGTCCTTGATCTTGACTTTTGTAGGCCATCTTGTTTCTGGCCAGACTCTTGGTAGGTGCGGCCGGCNGCATAATATATTGGTTAACGAATGTTTGCGTCGGGACAACGGACACGTACCGAAAACTACAATGAATGACAGAAAACCTTCAATATAGCCAAACCGTCACCTTCTATATGAAGTAATTTTTCTTTACTCTTAACGAAAGTAGCTCAGTGAATGTTTCTTTTTTTGATGGAAAGGAATATATTGTTGTCATATAACAAAAACATACAACTAAAATATTTATTAATAGCAAACCTATGTTTTTGTAATCTTCTCTTTGAATTAAAGCAATACTGTGCTGTGGTAAACATAACAGTCTCAGCGAAATGGTTTCCTTTACCATGCAGAAACCTTTGTGAATATTTTTTTAGACTGTTGATCTTACGGCAACATATCTCGTCTCTCACGATGGCCACTCCTTAATGGATTTCAAAATTCGCTGCTACAATATGCACTATTTTATATAGTTTGGATACGTGTTAGCCTTAAAAATCTCGATGCTGTATAACGCTTCCATAAAGTAAGTATTGAAAAATCACAAATATTGTTACCATATATCTGATCGATTAGCAGACACATCAGTAACAATGCATCGAAAATATAGATACCAGAAATATAATGGATGAGTGAAATAGTAAATACCCACTTCGCGAAATCATCAGTAAATATTTTAACTTGCTGTACCTGCGGCTCCGCTCGCGTGGACAACAGAATTATTGTTATGGTTTTTTTTAATAAAGTCCCCCTCCCCCACTATGGCTCAACACTTCCGCGTACGGTTAGTCGACTCGCGAAAAATTACTTTTTCACAAAACATTTCATATCTCTTAAAATATAGGCGGGAATTCTATGCTGTATGGGGAAACAACATGAATCTTACGTATTAATTTATTGACAANGGAAACAACATGAATCTTACGTATTAATTTATTGACAAACGCTTATTAGTACACTGGAGAGTCAGAAAAACTGGTATAGGCATGCATATATAAATAACAGATCTACGGAACNGACTCGCGAAAAATTACTTTTTCACAAAACATTTCATATCTCTTAAAATATAGGCGGGAATTCTATGCTGTATGGGAAAACAACAACATGAATCTTACGTATTAATTTATTGAGAAACGCTTATTAGTACACTGGAGAGTCAGAAAAACTGGTATAGGCATGCATATATAAATAACAGATCTACGGAACCAATCAGAGTAACGTGATGCGGTCGGCAGCGCCTATATAAGACAACAAGCGTCTGGCATAGTTTCTAGATCGGTTACTTCTTCTATGACAGGTTATCAAGATTTTAGTGAGTTTGAACGCGGTGTTATAGTCGGTGCACGAGACATGGGACATAGCATCTCCGAGGTAGCGATAACATTAGGATGTTCGCGTACGACCATTTCACGAGTTTACCGTGAATATCGGGAATCCGGTAAAACATCACATCTTCGACATCGTTAGGGCCGGAAAACGATCGTGAACGAACGGGACAAACGACGACTGACGAGAATCATTAAACGTGACAGACGTGGAACCCTTTCTCAAACTGGCGCAGATTTCAATGCCTCCTGCATACCTTCAGACATTAGTCGAGTCCATGCCACGTCTTCTTGCGGCACTTCTGCGTGCTCGCGGGGGCCCTACACGATATTAGGCGGGTGTACCAGTTTTTTTTGGCTCTTCAGTGTATTTCTCTATTGTAGATAGATATATGCTACCGCGGAGTTGTTTAAGGTCTTTTAATTCTACACAATTCTTTACTACATAATATTATTCCATATTTAACGGTTTAGACAGCGTATTGCAAGAGAGTGTGCTGCCGGCAAACGGTTTTCCGACTTGATTCACTATTATCGTCACTGCTATTCTTTATGTTACTTTACGTAACAAAATGTACACTAAAACCTGGCCAGAGAACATAGCTTTGGATTAAAAAAAAACACGTAAATCGGATACGTGGTTCTCGAGTAATAAGCGCGTTAGCAGACAGACAAACAGAGAGACGTTGAGTTTTATATTATGTATAGATATTTGGATTTTGATTTTACTGTATGGAAAATATCCCATAAGCTCTAAATTTTTTGGACCAAACCACGGTTGATGTATTTAAGATGTATTACATCGTGATTAATGTCGTAATCTATGTATCGTTAAATCGCACTGCAATACAACACCCTTGCCGGCGTTCGGCCCCAACGTCGTGATGACGACCGAAGTAGCCACGGCCTTCACTTTCGGATTGCGATCTCGACCAGTTACCTTCCCAGACAGCTCATGGGTGCTTGTGCTGTTGCTGGCTGTGAGGTAACCGTGGGTATCTGGTCATGCGACAATAACCATGACTCGCGTTCGCCAAGTCGTGGAGCCGACAACAACTGCCTGCTTCAGGGATGGTTTTCTCCTTTGAGATCTCTACCATAGACGAGTCTAATGCAGATGTACTTCTTTATACGATTGTTACCAGACCCTTACTGATTAAATCGAAATTACAACTAGTTCTTGCATACGAAATTGGTACATATTATTATTTATACAAACTGACTGTTGTTTTATTACATAATAAACTCTTCTCCGGTTAAACCCAAAGACAAATGAACAATAATTGTATTGCATGAGTGGTAGCGTAGATACAATTCATTCCTATGGAAGCATAGGAGCACATGGTGGCCTTTTGGTACTGATATTAGGTGTAAGAGATAAAATATGAGTTCGTCTGGAAAAACACTCCTGTAAAAATTGAGCCAGAGAGAATCCTATATTGGAGGAACAGTATCAACCTTAAAAAAAATCGCCTATTAAATAAAAATAATCTGAACATAAGTAGTATGATTATGCCGATCAGGTAACAAGAGCTGAGGGCTGAGGCGCCGAAGCACCGTCCGCCTTTTGGTATGCTTCACAGCTGCTATATTGTGTCCTTGACCTTGCCAATCATGTTAGTAGCCAGTGCATTGCCATCTTTGATACCGCCATCTTGTGTCCTTGATCTTGACTTTTGTAGGCCATCTTGTTTCTGGCCAGACTCTTGGTAGGTGCGGCCGGCAGCCACGTTGGTCGGTGCAGTTCACCATCTTGGTAGGTATCACAGCCACACTATTACTCATCATCGTCCGACCCCACCATATTGTTTCCAGTAGTTCTTTCGTCGCCTGCTAGGAGTACTGGTGTCACTCTTGCTCGGCCACCATGTTGGTTCTAGAGTTGACTGCAAGGGGCGCTTCTTTTTCTATTTCAGAGATCAATATCGTCTGGAGGAGGGTGGGATCGAACTGCAGAAACTTGGATCGGTATGCATACAGCATTTACCACTTGGCTAATGGGACATTTGCTGAGAACAAGGGTATAAAATGAGTTTATGTAATGTGTACAGGGAAAAATATATTAAAAATATGTTAGTATTGTTGTCATTTCAGAACAATAATATTTATAGTCTCTTTTCTTAAAGATTTGCTGTCTTCCAACACAGAATTAGTACTACGTGGTTATTCTAATACTCTGAAGAGCATCATCAGATGCAGCGAAGATATCGACTTTACAGAACCGTATTACATCGGAACGATACTGGGCTTTGAGCCACGCATATACGAAGCTGGGAAAATCCACGAATTGTCGCGAACTGTAACCATCTTGCCTGTTAATGTGATACGAATAAACTGCAATTTGGCGAGTGGAACATATCTCAATGGTAGGCCAAGCAATACACTGAACGAGTTTTCGCAGATGGTCCCTCCAGGTTATAAACTGGTCGTGGCACCGGAAATCATCGTTCCGATCGTTGCGAAGAGAGCACAAGAGGTGGTAGTGAAGATCGTCGACCAGTGCGGAGAGTTGGTGAACTTTCGAAACGAATAAATTGCACTATGCTTGCATTTGAGAAGATGGGAATAAGTTTTACAGTGACCAGAGGCCATAAAATAATGTATGCCATCAAACCAGCAATCAGTACGCCGCAGGTAACCAAGGTGTTAACACATGCCAACCAGATTTTCCTTCGCAGTCTTGGCGAAAATGTCTATAAACATCGAAAAGCCGGTCGTTTTTGAAGACAGTGTCATGAAAGTGGAACTTCATGCATACCAGCCATTCCTGATTGGACCATACATGTTGGACAGCGGTCCAACTCCAAGATAACTGCACTCTTCCTTGTCAGACATTCCTGCGATTCAGAGGGCTACTGACAAAAAAGATGGATCCAACCCAGCATAGACGAAAATAATGAGCAATGGTATTCTCCACCTCATCGATCGCATCACGTATTGGCTACACGGTGTAGAGGTAAACCAGACGAGAGATGTCGGCATAACGACCGCGATCAAAAATTACCTCTCGCTCATGCCAAACAAGCTGTCTGCAGCCAAGGTGGCAGGCTGGGGGATAGAAGATGACTACAGTCTTCCTATATACCCCGGAGGAAAATTCGAGGTCTGCATTCCTCTAGCGATGTTTCTGGGATTCGCCGAAGACTACAAACGAATTATCATCAATTCGAAGCAGGAACTGGTACTGATCCTGGCCAACACGCACGCAGGTGCCATTGTGGGTACAGGGGATAACCTGGATACAGCGGATATTCTGGAGGCAGTAAATCCAATGGATGCTGCTTCACGTTCAGATGGGTACATAAATGCATATATACATGAATTATATATATATGACTACTATACCAGACACTGACTATCGTGTAGAACTGCCCTAACCGAAGACAACTAAATCAATATTTATAACAGCCAGTACGATTATATCACTCTGCGTTATATGTTGTGGGAACACCACAAATAAAAAAAATGACGGGAATGTATCCGCCTTAAGACGGACCATGTGAAGAAAAGAAATTTCTGTTGCATTTGATTGTGGAGACAATATTGGCAATTCTCAATCTCCTGTGCCCTGCAGAACCGAGATGCCACAGCAGTNGTTGCATTTGATTGTGGAGACAATATTGGCAATTCTCAATCTCCTGTGCCCTGCAGAACCGAGATGCCACAGCAGTTTCCTAGAAGCTTTGAACGCGTTCTTTTTACTGCGAATGCGAGTTAGAACGCAAAGTACTACGTCTAAATTTACATGTTCACAGTATAAACTTTCTTTACTTGTTACCAACAAATCTCTAGTAACTATTTGCAATTTTTTTTTNAATTTACATGTTCACAGTATAAACTTTCTTTACTTGTTACCAACAAATCTCTAGTAACTATTTGCAATTTTTTTTTTTGTGAGTCTATATATGAAATATTTAATATTGTCTATCAACGGCTACTTCTCACTATTTTCTGAAGCCNGAGTCTATATATGAAATATTTAATATTGTCTATCAACGGCTACTTCTCACTATTTTCTGAAGCCCTGCTAACGTTTCACTTCCAGGATATTCCTCCAACTCATGCAAACTGAGATTAACAATGTCTAGAAAATTACACCAGAAGGACAACGCATCACATTCGTGCGCTATGAGTGTAATATTATTTTGCATAAGAACTATTTCTTACTAGGTATTACCAACACACCTATAGTCTCATTATTTTTATTCATATTTATTATAAATTAATTAATGTAATTTTTGAATAAAAAAATATTCAAATTTAAATGTAAGAAAAACTACGGTACATTTATGTTAAAACAAGCATAAAATATTTTTGATACATGACATGTTCAGGAAACAACCAAACACGTGATGCATGGTGTAATTTTTCAAAGGTTGTATAAGTGTGAATAGACCGCGAATAGACTATACGTTCAAAACGTTATTTTAGAAAACCTACGAAATTGTGTATGCTGCTCAATATTTATAATAAACTCGATGTCCAACATTAGTTTCACACATTACAAGGTGATGTTTTTTTTTAATTCACTCTGATTTATTTATAGTCTTACAAAAATATAGTTGGCAACAAGTTCCCAAAGAATTCCTAGTTACAAAACCAGAAAAAATACAGTGTAGTATTCGTTATGACTGCGAAAGCTCACACGGCGAGAATGCCGAACTGATAATTAATTATTCTCTTCTGAACTTCTGCAGGCATACATTTACAAGCAGAAAGTCGTCAATGAAGCGGATAGAACACCACCATGAACAAGGAGGTTCAATTGTATGTGCAGCCACGTGACGTTAAACATAGACATGGACTTTAGACGGAGGCCGCGGTGGTGCAGTGGACAGATTATTAACATCCCAACATTAAGGACCAGCCTCGATTCCCAGCCGGGTCACGCTCATCTTTCGCACGTGGGAACCGCTGTCTCTTCTCCAAAAATTACCATCTTATTTGATGTCACAAGTGTGAATACAAATATACTGCCAGGAACTATGCAATCTGAATCAACCTGAAAAAAAAATATATTCCATATGTATTACGCAAGTAGAAATAAGGAATTATATGGTGTTGCATTACTGGAACTTGTGTCGACGAATATAAGAAAAAAATTATCTGTTCTTTCAAATTTATGAAAAACATATCCTCTGTAGGTTTTAAATTTGACAAATATTATCTAACAATATATCCATGAAAACATGTTTAACTGAAAATACGAAATCAACTAGAAGTTAATACAAACAATCGAATGTTACTCACTGCCTTGCATTTCCTTTTGCTTAATATCATTATAAATATAATTCTCATGTGATTTTATTGTTTGTCTAAACAAGGCTTGTACTATGTCGAATAAGTTTAGTTAGAAACATAGGGTGTTTTAAATTAAATCCTTAAAAACTTTTCTTATTACTTCGGTTCCGAATAATTATTAGACGAAATTTTCGTAGGAACTTATGTAGTAGTGACAAACCAAATGTGCTAATATATATGATTCTAAACACCGTAGCCTTATGAATGTTGTGCAATGTATAGATGTCGAACCATTTTACAAATGTGAGTAGCATTTTATATTAACACCGTCCCGATTACAAGCGCGTAAATTTTAAGTAGTAAGTTTATTATAATTAAATTTAGAAATTTACTACCACTCGAAAAATAAGTCCTTTGTTTACTCCGGATGAAATGTTAAGTTAATTTCCGTGAAAATTCGTACACAAATGAAAAATGATTAAATATCTAAGGATGATATTTTGATTTTTAAAAGATGACATCACCATTATTCATGGACGATTTAATAAATTTCTGCATGGTAATTATTATCTCTGTATTCAACACATCGGTTTAAAATAGGCTTGGGATATAAACACTACAAAGGTCAGATATATTTTCTTTCGTCATAATAGAAGATAACGACTGACTAGCTGCAGTTATGTAAAATCTTAAATTAATTTAAGATACCCGCTTCCTGAAACTTTAGTTCGAGTAAATGACCTAGCGGAAACACTATACTTCCCTTTTTAATTAGATAAAAAAGTATAGTTAAAAAAACATATATCTTAATGTATGAAGTTGTCTTTTTAAAGCTGAGGAGGAAATATTAAAATTGTATGCAAGCTGTTATTCTAGGCAGTACCTTATCTGAAGACTCTTAATTTTATATAGTAAAACGTACATTCGGTTAGTTACGCGGAATCATAGCAACTATTTAAATTCGTAAATTTCAAATAAGTAAAGTAGAAACTAAATAAGACAATTTGACTTTTCAACGTTTTATCGTTGTAATAAATATAACATCTGATGATATAACGAAATTTTGGAATATGACTTTGATCTCTTGTTGGGAAATTATTCACTTGTATAAATGAGGGTAGCCAAGTCTGTTTTCCTTTTCATTAATTTCATAAAATGGTAGGCTTACGTAACACCTTTCTTCAATGGCATGCACATTTACGATGGCGACAAAGAAAGAAAAAAGGTGGTCGGCAATAAAAATTAAACAATATTTGTAATTCAATTCGAAAAATCTCTCCTCTCCCGGCTTTAATTATATGAATAGGTACACTGCGTGAGCTGCTCCGAGCTAAATTGACGTTGGCTTAGGAAATATAATTTTATGTATTGACACCGTAATTAAAGTTAATTTGTTTTGCAGAATTTGTTTGATTTCATGCACACGAGACTTGGAAATGGGCCATTAGGAACATATTTACCTCCCTAAAAATTTCACAGGAACGACGTAATAGTAAAATAATGCCGTTCCTAAATACGGTGGCAATAATTAAATTTGTAGAAAAGCATAGTTTCACATGTGCTCGATGGCGGACATTCAAGTGACACCTGGCACATCTTGTGCTTATTAAGTGTTCGAGTGGAGGGATTTGGGCAGCTCTTAATATCTGGGCCTCGAGAGCCGATGAAGGTGAACCGAGATCTGTATGGAGCAGCACCGGAATGCAATGGCGGTGGAAACTGCATATCCCCGAGGAAACCGCCGACAAGCGTCATCGTCCGGCACGATTTCCACATGCAAAGTTCTGGGAGCGACCCCGCCGGGAATCGAACCCTATTAGCCTAGGTGGGGGGTTAGTAGTCCGTACACTACACCACCGAAGCCCCTTAAAAATGTTGATATGAAGGTGCTATGAACAATATAATTTTCACTATATGGAAAGAGTTTGCAATTGTATTGTGTTTTTTTCACCCTATAGCAACGTTAGATTCACAAGTAGTCTAATACCAGCTCGCACAACCAACCAAAAATATAATAGTTAAAAAATCAACTGGGAAATTACATCAAACACTTCTTCAAAGTAAGATTATGCCTATTGAATACGCAAAAAACGTATAGACTATTTGCTTACTCATAACATTAGTTAAATATATGAAAGTGTAAAATATTTCCAAGCGACAATTGCATAGCTTTCCACAGAATAATCTTCATCATTATAAATTATGAAGTCTTGAAAATTGCGAATTTAACTAAATTAATAACACATCTGTCTTCTCCTTTTATAATTTATATTATATACTTAGTTATTAATGACTTTCGAAGCAAAATTCGCACTCACGAAACACTTCGGTTCCGACAACCTATATTGTAATAAATTTCCTCAGACATTTTCGTTTTTCCAATACATATAAATGCTCAAACATTTTCTGTTTTATTAATTCATAACCCCTAATGAGCTACTAATATTTGACCTATGCCAATGCCTTAGTAAAACGAGAAACATAGAATCCCACGTTTATATTATAAACGAACACACATCTAGACATACATAAATGAACTTCCTCGTTTATGGAAGGAGAAAAATGGGTAAGGCTTGTACATTAAAATATCTTATGTCATTTTTGAATTGGTAGTTACATTTTACTAAAATGTGACTTTATATTGTGTACTAAAATAATAATCACGTATTTACATAATTAACTTACATTAAAATAAATATCTTTGGTAAGTGATCATAACAACTTTTTCAGATCTATGAAAATGATAGCTTTGTGTATAATTATCGTAAAATTAGATAAATTTTTTTACGGAGATTAAATTTACGAAATAAATAACGTCGAGGTATTTTTTGGAGATTACAAAAATTAAAAGTTTATGTAAACACTTAATTCCCTAAAAACACACTTATTGCCAAAAATATTGATGTTTCGTTAGCAAGGCTGGGAACGTGGCTGTTGACAGCGACCGAACTGAACCGAATTTTAATTTGATAAGTAACGAGATGTAAAATTTAAGATCTTAATATTCTAATTCATAGCTTACTCGGAATTCAAAGCCGAAACCTGGTGATATGAATTCAAAGCCGAGACTTGGTGATATGAATTCAAAGCCGAGACCTGGTGATATGAATTCGTACCGGCGTCTTATACTACTGAGATTGCTTCAATTTACAAATATGATTTCTTTCCTAAAAATTAAAAATATTTTTGTCAAGTCTCGGTAATGTTTATTAAAAATAAAAATACCNTAAATATGATTTCTTTCCTAAAAATTAAAAATATTTTTGTCAAGTCTCGGTAATGTTTATTAAAAATAAAAATACCAAAACTGGTAAACACTTCTCATTTAAGAGTAACCTGGGGCAGTTCACTTGAGAGAAAGGAAAAAATGCAAATTTGCTGTTTACAGTAAAAACGACTGGCTTCAGAGCCACAGTGGTGCAGTGTTCAGAATATTCGCCTCCCAGCAAGGTGAACCAGGATCGGTTACTGGCGATCGCACCATGTTTTTTGCACGTGGGACTCGTGAAGGTTATTACACTGCAGCTTGCTGCCGTTTTGTCACTTCTCCATCTTCACCTCAATTCACATTTCCCGGCATTCATGACCTCGCTCACACCTTACAGTACCTCACTCATTGATTTCTTTCGATGTATAGATTGTCCACGGTTAACTGAGAGCTTTTGAAATAAACCTTTGAAAAATATCACTATCTGCAATTATTTGNATGTATAGATTGTCCACGGTTAACTGAGAGCTTTTGAAATAAACCTTTGAAAAATATCACTATCTGCAATTATTTGAACGGCCACGCTGACTGGCATACGCTTAGTTAAGTTGATAACGGATGTAGAGGAATTTCCCCCTTCTTCACGTTGAATTAAAAGTGTTGGGTAAATATATGTGAATACTAAAATGATTTATTTTGCCTTTTGTTTTTTTACTTATAAACATTTATTATTTACTAAGTTTATAAAATATTTACTTTATCTATAATTTCACAGCTTCACTTGACCGACGCAAGCATAAAGTTATCAGACGCATCACAACTTTAATTTCACATATGGCGGAATAATACACAATGTATTTCCAGAAATTCTCTTCAAGCAAGTATGCGTACGTCATATGAAGACCAATAATAGATAGAAATAGTTCCTCGGACGCCAGGATTTAGGATTCGATGCTGCGGTGCCGAACGCCACCATCTTGTATTACGTCACCACTGCCATTGTGTATTATGTCATTGCTGCCATTTTGTATTATATCATCGCCACCAATTGTATTACATCATGACCATTTTTCATAACATCATCTCTGCCATCTTGATTTACGTCACCACTATCATGTTGTATTACATAGCTGCTGCCATCTTGGATTACTTCATGGTCGCCATCTTGTTTCCTTTTTGCTCACCTTCGTTCAAATTTCGCTCTACCCCGCCTTTTTGTTTCACCTGATTACGCACCTTAGTCGTCTGCCATGTACTGGTCCTCTCGAACTGCCATATTGGATTTAATTTTATTATACTTTATCATACCCCCTTGTTTCTTCATTACACATTCTGNTCCTCTCGAACTGCCATATTGGATTTAATTTTATTATACTTTATCATACCCCCTTGTTTCTTCATTACACATTCTGGCACCTCATATTTATTCCGTACTCTTGAAAAGCTATCTTGGATTTAATTTTCCTTGTTCACCTTCGTTCCACCTAAGGCTCTATCATTTCACCTCATCTTAGTCGCCTTTGGTACGCACCTCCATCTCAGATTGTATTTTATTATTCTATATCATTCCACCTTGTTTCTCAATTATTCATTCTGCCACCTGCTCCACCCCTATGGCATTACCATATACTAATATCTAGAATTTTCCAGGTATTACAGTCGTACTTTGTCATTCCTTTTTCAACTTAGTTTTCTTCATTCCACTTCATGCTCTATCATTCCACCTCAACTTAGTCGACTTCACTCCACCCCACCATATTGACATCATGCTCTATCATTCCACCTCACCTCAGTCGCCTTCGCTACACCCCATCATATTAACATCATGCTCTTTCATTCCACATAGACTTAGTATCCTCCTTATTACTCCTTCCCAATTAACTATCATATTGCTTTCAAATAACTAACCTTAATGTCAAAAATCTTTGATTTCAGTTTCCTTAGTCATCTTTGTTCCACTCATTAAACAAGCCATCACATAACACAACCTCATACAAAATATGTAGGATTTATCCACTCGTGTAGAATTTTTATTTTTTCAACACTTTGTTTCCATCTCATCTAGGAACTCTGTTTCATTCAATGTGTGTGTGTATGTGTATATCTCCTTCGTGTATGAGGACTGTTGCATATAATGTAATTCAAGAAAAAAGTTATGAGAGGTTTATAAAGTTAAACATAATAACATGTTTCTTTTCAAGAAATGATTTTTCACAAACATGTATAAGCATATGAATTTTTCTTCTTGGTTGATTCTGTCGGTGTAGTTCACCAACTTCTTCTCGCAACATTCGTATTTCGTCCAGGACAAAGGAAATGTCAAGGTACCACGCCCAGTGAAATGCACGACCGGATGCAACTGTGTTTTTCCTGAGAGCATGAAAGAAATCCATAATGTCTTGGACAGTCAGTGTCTCAATGCAATTGAACACCTCTAATGGAACGGGCAAAGGCTCCAAGTCGATCGTATATTCACTCGCAGGTATTGGGCTGAGACCAACTGTTGAAGAAGAATCGGCAAGCAGTAATGTTACAGGTCTGGTATCTTCCATAGTCATTGACGGCAGCCCATCAGCTGTTCTCATCAGCACATCATAGTTCTTAGTTGTAGCAGGCTCTTTTTCGTTGGCAGGATAGCAGATTTCTCCTCACCAGCGTTTAGGTCATACAACTCATTCATCGCCTCGTCACTGGGCGAGCCATGTCCCCAATAGTCCGACATCTCAAGCAAACTGATTTCAGTCGCCGAGGATCGGCAGTATTTATACGCTTCTCTCCGAAACTGTCAAAGGCCAAATGTATAAGTAATTTATCTATGTTGCCCTCTCCCTTTTATCCGTTCTTGGGACTGCAACACTACATACAAAAGTACACAGACCGTACTAATGCAGTGCAGGCAGGGTAATAATCCCGACACAAACATACCAATGTATTTCCAACAATGCTGAAAATTCTTGAGAACAATGCCGAAAGAAACCAGTTTATATACAAACGCATCGGGATTAAAAAATCTTGTGTTGAGCAGAGTAAAATAAATGTATGAGACAAATTTAAGAAATAATCAGTACCATTAAGATAACACACACACACATATATATACAAATAAAAAATTTGAGACCTACATCGCTGTAGAATATGTAGACAAATATCATTAAATCCTATGTATAGAAATGGTTTAATGCAAAACGTTAAATGCTATCTCTCCATTACAGTATTAAAGACTCAGCCAAAAAAATTAACAATATGGTTCAAAAATAAATTGTGGTGTCAACACAGTGCAAATGTACATTGCTACTTAGTGTAGCTATATGGCAGAATACTAATCCCATCATCAATTATTTTATGCTTATCAGCCTGCCATGTTAAACACAATTTTTTACTGGATTCTGTACATAACACATGGTG
>NQII01014395.1:0-14332 GCA_002778355.1 Clitarchus hookeri | reverse complement strand
ATAAACTGTGCAAGGCTGCAACGACATAACACACAAATGAAACAAGTGAATCACTATCACTTATAACCATCATCACAGGTAATTCTCGTTTTGAGGTCGTCAATGTTAGCCGGCAATGGTGGACGAAACACTTAATCCTTTATGTACCCCCATNATTCTCGTTTTGAGGTCGTCAATGTTAGCCGGCAATGGTGGACGAAACACTTAATCCTTTATGTACCCCCATAGAACAAAAGCACGGTGTAAGATCCGGGCTTCTTGTTGTCCAGTGATGAAGAGTCTGGTCACCAGCTGCTCCTCGACCAATCCAGCGTTGCAGCAACGTCTCGTCCAGGTATACGCGAACAGCTAGGTGCCAATGGGATGGCGTGCCATAAAGGAAACATCAGACCGTCCCCTTCACACTGACGTGTCGAATGCGACCTCGCTAACCCCTCACCACCTCAAACCGAGACTTACGAACGCCATCCAAGCCGTAACACCGGACATGCTGACAAGAGTGTGGAACGAGTTTGATTATCGCGTAGATGTCGTTCAGGCCGCTCGTGGTGGTCACATTGAACATTTATGAATGTATGGTAAACAAACTTCACGGTTCCACGGTTCATTTGATTGGTCAATCAAGGTTGTAGGCTGTTTGGTTTTGATATTATATACCAGTGGTACTCAGACTTTTTTTTAGGGGTCCATATTAAGAAAAACTAAGACCGCCGCGGGCCGCACTTACGACACTTGACATAATAATATTTGTGAAATAAAAGTAGGTAGGTAATTCGATGACAATTAAAATTCAGTGTGTTGTGTATCGTCTTGTAAGTCGTTTGTTTATTCGTTCGATGCGGTGATGGCGGGCGGAGGTAGTACATCAAACATATGTACAGAAGTCGCCTGACTGATAAAATAATGAAAAATATCGTCTAGTTTCATCAGTGACTTTACCTTTTAATACATTCGTAATATTTATTGTTTTTTTTTATTTTTGTAACAGACACCCTTAAAATAAGAATTTGGTAACTTGCATCTACTGAAGTCGACGAGCGCGGGCCACAAAGAATGGGCCCGCGGGCTACACGTGGTCCGCAGTTTGAGTACCCCTGTTATAGACCTTTAAAGTTGCGGTATTCTTTTATACTCATCCTGTATATTGCTATGCACTCGCTGCTTTGTTCCACGCGGGTCAGTGGAAATCAAGGAGAGAATTGTTATATGATAGCGGCGCCGGCAAGNTGCACTCGCTGCTTTGTTCCACGCGGGTCAGTGGAAATCAAGGAGAGAATTGTTATATGATAGCGGCGCCGGCAAGGCAATGGAATGTTTTGAATGACAGGCGAGCGATAAACCAAGAACTGCATATCTGTTACTAAAAAGCCAGCAGTCATGATAATCCTTTTTGTGCACGCACTGCTGACCCTGGTTGTATTGAGTTTCTGTATTTATGTGAAGAATTTTCTAGTTGTTTGCTGCCTTAGTTTCTCAGAGCGTGACTCGGGGTTGGTAGAATTTTTCTAGGTCAAGGCCAGCAGAGTATAAATAGAGAGACAGGCCTCCAGACAGGGAGTTGTTGAATGGATGAGTTTCAGCTNTAGGTCAAGGCCAGCAGAGTATAAATAGAGAGACAGGCCTCCAGACAGGGAGTTGTTGAATGGATGAGTTTCAGCTATAGATAATGAGTGGCGAGAGAAGTGACCAGCGGAAGGGAAATCTGTGACTGCGAGTATCAAGCAGTGAAGAGCGCGGCTGGCGGGCTGGACTATTGGACTAGATGCGTGAGTGAAACACATTACAAATGTTGGAAACAGACAGACTGAACATGTGTTAATGATGAGTATAAGTTAATTGACTATAACGAAACAGTGGCATTCACAAGGACATTAATTAGATTTTAAATAGACATTAAATATTGAGCTTGCTGAGAAATAAAAAGAGTATGAGTGGAGATACATACTAATTGAATGCTGTAAATAATAGCTGTGTGAATAAATTAGAAAACAAATTTTGTTCGTTTATTTTTATTAAGACCGCCGCCATTCCTCACAAACTCAGATACACCCCTCTGGCATCATGTAACATTTGTCTGTCTATTTGGTATATATTTTACTTTTTCCTTTGGAAAATGACAAATTCATTGTGTGCTAAGTTATTTTGAATTCTTTGTACAGTAAACAAACAATACTTGTGCTCTCTGTGAGCCTTGAGCATTATTTCTCGGATGGGAAAGGTAAAAAATGGTGAAAAATAAAACATTACTCGTAGTTCCCATTNTGAGCCTTGAGCATTATTTCTCGGATGGGAAAGGTAAAAAATGGTGAAAAATAAAACATTACTCGTAGTTCCCATTGCTTGAGTAAATATACAGTGTTTTTTTTAAATATCAATTAATTTTGATTTTACATATTTTTGTGTGCTCAAAAATGTTAAGTTTTCAGTGCAAAGCAGAGTAATTAAGAATATGCACACACCTAACCTAAACCAAACCTGAACAATACAATATAATTCTTTACATTACATATCATATGGAATATTGTTGATATTACACATTTTGGAATTGTAATGATTACATTAAGTCAATAAAATATTTCTAACATTGCTGTAGAAATAAAAATGTGTGTCTGAATATTCTAGGTTAAACTTGAAAACAACATGTCTACACAGAGGGTGCAAGAGTGAGTAGCGAGTGAACATTGTCGTTCACTCTCCCTCTTGCGCTCTTTCTTTTGAGTTGGTACAGCAGAGTGGAATCTCTGNCAGCGAGTGAACATTGTCGTTCACTCTCCCTCTTGCGCTCTTTCTTTTGAGTTGGTACAGCAGAGTGGAATCTCTGTGACATCAAGAGAGGGCGAGAGAGTACTCATTCAGTGAATTGGGACACAGCCATAAGCACAAATTTCTGACAATGACTGATATTTGTTATGACTAAAATATCTCATTCACACCTTTAAGTTAATGAATGAACTAAAAACTACAATGCAGTCTCTTCGTTTCAAATACTGTGACACAAGTGGGTCAAAGAGTGTGTGGCTGTGCTTTAAAAACATCCCATTAGGTATATATTTTTATGATTCTATAATTTACATCATTACTATAAAATCTGAAAATAAAAAGGCACCAAGTTTAAAAACTATTCAAATACATCAACATTGTGAATAACTAAAATGTTGGAAGTNTCTGAAAATAAAAAGGCACCAAGTTTAAAAACTATTCAAATACATCAACATTGTGAATAACTAAAATGTTGGAAGTACAGGTAATTAATTACACATTATCCTTGAAAATGAGAAAATACTGTACTATTTTTCTTGCAATATATCCTGTGACCATTTGGTTTATATCTGACAGCACAAAGAATGAATGGGCATGGAATGAGAGTTAAAATGATTATAAACCATTTTTATGTTCACGTCAAATTTTATGCATTGACAGTATCACTAGGTAAAGTCAGTGCTTGCTACAAACACTCAGATATGCCTATGCAATTATATTTTTAATGACATATGTTCATAGGACACACATGTAAAAATGAACAAAAATAAAATACAAAATTTAACTGTCACAAAAAGACACAAACAACAAACTCTATCCACTGATGAAATGGATGTTGAAACANTAAAATACAAAATTTAACTGTCACAAAAAGACACAAACAACAAACTCTATCCACTGATGAAATGGATGTTGAAACAGAGTAAGCATATTAAAAAGAAAATTGTAGTACTGTCACAATAAAATTAAGTGCTAAAAAAACATAGCAACTAATTAAATGTACAAAATGAATAGAAAATAAATGCAAAAAATATTTTAAATTATATTTACCACAATACGCAACATAAGTAACTGAGCGATGGTGCTGCTTTGTTAAAAAAAATCATTATGCCACTGTTAAAAAAAATCATTTGGCCACTTAAATGTTTACTATGACTTAAAAAAAATTGTTTCTTTAATACCTAAAAAAATACTGTAGCCTACCAAAAATATTTTAAGCACATAATTAATGGTTAATTTTGAAGCACGTTTAGAGTAAAAAGTGTCACAGTACTTTTAATCTCTACAGTAAACAATTACCTCAATAACAGTATGATGTAAANACGTTTAGAGTAAAAAGTGTCACAGTACTTTTAATCTCTACAGTAAACAATTACCTCAATAACAGTATGATGTAAAGCATATATTTATTTTGAAGGGCTGCACATGGGAGTTAGAATTTATCATAGGCTGTTCATGAATGAGTACTTTTGAAATCAACCTTTGAAAAATGCTACTGACCCAACCAGAATATATTTTAATGGGCACACTGACTGGTAAGCCCCTGGTAAATAGTTCCAAGTCTCAAAATTTAATTAAAAGTGTTTGGTAAGCATTTGTGAATACTGAAACTATTTCTTTTACTTTTTATTTTGATGCATATAAGAGTATGAATAAGCATATTTGTAAACATATTTACTTTTCAAATAATTTCAGTTTAACTTGAGACACACGTGAATAAAGTGCTGAGGCCCATGGCAATGTTAATTTCACATATAGTAGAGTGAGTGAGTGAAGAGATTTGGGTGGTTCTTAACAGCGAGGTCTTAAGAGCCGATGAGGGTGATTGAGGTGAGCATGGAGCAGCGCCGGAATGAAGGGGCGGGGGGAAACTTGAAATCTTAGAGAAAACCAGCCGACCAGCGGCATCGTGCATTCATGTAAATGTTAAGCAAGTCTTTCAAAAGGACTCAATTTACTGTGAATGCCTATTGCAGTAGTATCTGTAAATACTACTACCAGGCCCATATAAGTATAAAACAATGAGTTTCACGTTGTGCACGCCACAGATGGCTGAATACCTAGCTCCCTGTGGCCAAATGGATTCACCCTCAGCACGACATGCACTCAAGCAGCAGCAACAAACAACTCACACTTGCTGCCCATCGGCCTGTTCATGATTCATGCAAACTGGAGCAGTGTTGGTTAAAAATATGGCAGTGTCATTACGGACTTCCTTCCCTGCTAGATGTCAACAAGCTCAAGATGAAACCCTGCCAGGTGATTCCAGAGCAAGTTACAAGCAGGTGAGTGCCGTTTCCACCCTACTGGATGTGGAACGGAACTGTACGATCCACGACGACTGTGCAAAACATTTTGAATAAATGCATGAGAATGCAAAACATTGCGTCTCGATGGGTTCTGTACACTCTGAAGTTGAAAAATAACACGTGTCTAATTGGAGCACTGTGGGCATGACTGAGATTTCCTTCACCATATCATTACACTGAGACTTGGGCTAGAGAATAAGAGCTACTAACTAGAACACCCACTACTGAGTGTTGTAAATACAGGTTTCAAATCAAGCCAATAGTTTGTTACAACCCCCACAATAAGGGTTGAAAAACATTTTTAAGGAACCAAATTTAGGAGGTTTTACAGGATTTGAGTTTAATTGAGTTTACTACTAAATTACCCATTGTTTGGAGTTATTTTTAAATCTACACTCAAGTGAAAAATACTCATGTAGGCTATACTACAGACCTTCAATATTATTCGGCTGCTCTGTAGAAGGCAATTAAAGTTTAAGAACCCCATTAAAAATTTTTAAAGCAATTAATAAAATTTCAAATACAATAATTTGTTAATGTCCCTATTAAGATTATAGCTTCTCTAACATGCATTCTCAAGTTACTGGGATTCATTTACTGAATTGGGAGGAAGGCAAATATCTAGTAGGTATGGCTATTATAATTATAATTTGTGATGCTGAAGAATACTGTAATTTCTGCAATGACATTACACAAAGTTTATGAATTTTAATGATTCTATTATGATCACTACTGAATATTTACGTGGTTTTTATTTCAATTTCATTACTGTTCACAATGTTGAATTTCAAGAGTAAAATTAATGTTTGACAAAAACTGTTAAAAAATTATCTTAAATCATTTTTCTCTTTGCACCAATTTGAATTATATTATGAGTAAGATGATGAAAATGATTCCATTAAAATTGGAAATCTCTCCTACCCCAAATGAGAATATAAAATAGGTACTTGCTGGAAGTGTTATCTTCAAATAAATGGAAGGAAAAATTTAACTCTTCGTTGCATATATAAATTAGGCCTAAGATTTTGTTCTCTCTACGAGTAAACCTCAAATCTCATGTGCAGTTTCATCTGAACTCTGAAATCAGGAATTTCATAACAATCTATTATCCAAAATTTAGCATTGCTACTTTGAATACGACCTTAACTAACATACCTACACCATTATTTCTGATTTCATGTACCATGATAAATTTGCTATGACGTAAGTTTTAAACTGGTATTCCTTCTACATCTCACACGATGGAGCAGCTAATAGGGTGGGATGAATGTTGACACTCAATTAGTAGTAAAAGGTAAAATCTAAGAAGGCACTTACAATTGACAGTTATCGGTTATTCATCCTGTACTAGATCTTCACAAAGATCTAGGATATGTCATTTCTACAGAGCGCTCAGTCAGCAACTTCATAAGTTAATGTACTAATATGTTTCTGCAGCAGAAATTCCAAATAATTACTAATCAGATACGTACCTACATTGAGTTCATATGGTTGGCATGGTTGGTAATTGGTTGGCATGTTGTAAGAAGATGGCAAAACTTGCACTTTAAAACAGTTGAAGAAGAGGTAGTACTTAGTTCTTATGGATAGTATTATTAAAGTGAGTGCGCACAAATGTGGTGTGATGTCCCTTCGGTGCAGTTTTATAGACTTGATTAAGCTTTGTTTGCATGAGATGGAGGAATATCCTAAAAGTAGAACTTTAAGCAGGGCTTCAGGAAAGTTGGAAATAACTGTTAATGGACAATAGACTGATTGGTACACAAAAACATCGTAAGGTTTTTGGATAGCTTATATTTCTAAAATAAATTAAAATTATTATAAAATCTGCAAATGTTACACATATTTTTCCTTTTGGAATTGCTTTGCAGATAGAAAAGGAAAAATAGAAAGAACATATTTACAAATTATCATACCTAATACTATATGTCCCATTCCATTAACAAACTAAATCAATAACTACAGTACAAAAACAGTTCAAATGTAAATGTAGAACATAGG
Organism: Clitarchus hookeri; assembly: GCA_002778355.1. NCBI lineage: Eukaryota > Metazoa > Arthropoda > Insecta > Phasmatodea > Phasmatidae > Clitarchus > Clitarchus hookeri. The sequence continues at coordinate 7,262 of NQII01014395.1, read as the reverse complement.
CAGTGTGAAGTAAAATAATCACTACAAATTACTTTAGCACAGACATGCTGCTGTGATACCTAACAATGTATCATAAACTTAAGGCAAACAAATACACTTGGCTCAGCTCACGTAAAAAAAAAACATATATGAAGCCAGTTACTCGCAGAGTAAAAAATGGAATTGTGATACACGAATAATGGCTTAAAACACCTCATAGACAGATGTTCCTTATGGGAATTGTTTAAGTACCTTAAAATGTGGCACATACAATTAAAACAATAATTTAAACTTACTGCAAAATGAAAATAAATGTTACCTCTCTTGCACTAATACCAAATCTAAATAACCCAAAAATACATATTTCAGTTAAATAGCATTCCTCAAATTTTTGTGATACTATGTCCTCCATTGCATTTACCCTGTTAAATGGGTAAATCCACAAAATGCTACAAAAATTGAAAATATAATTTTAAAAAATGTTATTTTACTCTATTTTCAAACACGTAGGTTAGAATTATAAATGAAATGTTGTACACAACTTATTAGAATTTATTTAAACAATAATAAAACTAAATTTTTATTATGTTTCATAACCTAAACACATTAAAAAATTTACAACCAAAAATATTGGCTAAGAAAAAATATTTGAAAATTCACTCCTTGCAAATTAAATTTTTTAATGCATCAGTGCTTGGGAAACACTGAAACGTGAACGTACAAATAACATGCATGCAACAGTTAAATAGGAAGGCCATGTTCATAAAATGCAACGCCCCCTTTTTATTCGGCTGGTTTAAGGCCGATGATACCACAGAGAAAATAATGCACAGCAAGAAATAATAATTAAAAACAATACTTACCCACGACGAATCTCTTTCACTCCTGGTATTTAATAACGACAATATATTAATTTCCTACCGCGATATAATCACAGATTTAATCACTAGATGGCAGGCATCCACAAACAGAAACAAAACACTTAACAGCTGACAATCATGGTCACCAACCACCTGACTTCTTTAAATAATCCTAGGTACAAAAATTTTAAAAAACAATTTCAAACACCTAAAAAATATTATTATATCCAGTATTATTTGCATATACTACACCAAGAATTAGAATTTTTCATTGCCCTAAATTATGTTTACAGACTAAAGTTGTGGCGATAATAGGAACACACAAATACAAAACATAAATACAAAATTTTTTTTCTGCGTGTCAGTTAAAGACACCAATTATGAACCATTTCCGTTAACCGTTTCAGACAATTCATAATTTATAGTCCCAATACAAATAAAACCTAATGCAATTGAATTGGCTATAAATAGAACATTTTCTCTTTTCTCCTTAATATCATACATTACATATCCCTGTATACCACCTTTTCGTACAAGGCCCTGTACATATCACATCTTAGTTTGCCTCATTATTTCTCATTCTTTACTCATTAATTATTTTGTCTACTTTGTTGATGAACATATTTTTGTAAATAAGAACCCCGCATATCATACTCCTTACATATTGAATTTTCGGCCAATTAACTGACGTGGACTACACCTGCGTGGTCTGGCATGGCCGCTCTCATAACGCCATTGGCCCACAGTCGCTGCACCAGTGCGACCGATGGAACACGCACGTCGTGAATCCCGATGCGTTCCGCATCGTTCACTTGGGAATGGGTCATGACAAGATACCGAGTGATCAAACCGAGTGCCTGTGATGTTCCTGGCGAGATCTGNGTCATGACAAGATACCGAGTGATCAAACCGAGTGCCTGTGATGTTCCTGGCGAGATCTGTGTAATTATGATAGGAGTCAAGTGTTAGAAGGTGTAGTAAATAGCATTATAATATATCGCCCACTGGCAAATTTTAGTGAAATACTCTCTTAGGTGGATTGCGAAGTGATCGCAGAATAAATGCAGGCCACGTACATATTTAATGAGGTGTGGAATAGCAAGGCCAGGGTAGTTGAAGTTTGAAGTGTTCTATATAATTTTCCGAGTGCAATTGTGCGTCTAATCAAATCAATTAGTGACGTGAGAAATAATTTGTCAATTTGTCTTTCTTTCGACATGACTGTTCCGGTCGTAGGGTGCGCCAAAACTTAACAGGCCTAAATTTACCACGTGCTCTGCAAGCTAAGAAACGTCCATCCCGAACGTTGAAGGGCACTATTAACTGTATGTTTTACGCATTTATGTAACGAGGTCATTAAACTAAGATACCTTGCATAATGGCGCGAATTATTGACAAGGATGAGGTTCATCCGTGCTATCCCCGACAGTCTGATTCCACGGGTCTTAGGTTCTGCACATGCATCGCATCGTGGGGGACTTTCATACTTTTTTCTGAACCCTTAACTGCAACAGGTTAACGTAATTTACTGGAACTTTTATTTAGTTTACCAACACTCTTCCCCGCGTTCGCAGCAGCACTTCGTCAGCTCAATTTACCGATCCCGGAGGTTTAATTACACTTGTAAGTTTTGCGCCATTCTTGGCATTTTTATACAATACCGGCCGCTGGCAGGCCTTGTGAGTCAGGTTCGCTTTAATTTGTATTGCAGACATGTAACTGTATACACTATTCGGCAATATAATTTATTTGAGTTAACCGAAACTTGCGAGTTCTTAATTAGTGTTGTATTTCAGGTCCTGGCCCTATCCAGGAAGTCATCAACACCTCAAGGAGGCATCCTTCATTTATAATATAAAAGGTAATACTAAGGTGTACCGGGAGACCGGAATACCCTGGCTATATATTACATTTTCCTGTAAATTTGTACTGTGTGTGTCAGGGGATACAGCAACATGGTCGTTCGGCCCAAGATCCTGATAACTGTGACTTCGTGCTCGCCCAATGAGCTGGCGCCCATTCTATTCGAAATAAGCATATTGTGTAATATTCTGAGATTTATTAACATAGTCCCCTATCTGGTGGGCCGCAGACCAGATTCCGTATAAAATGTTCATCTAGAGTGATGTAAGTGTTTCTGTGCAAGAGTAATTACATGCAAGTATTCAGAATTAATGTATTTTATTTCAAGCACTGCCTTCGGGCGTTTCGGGATACGAGTCCCCAATAACACGCCTTTACAAGTTTCACATAAATTACTTAACAGCCAGGATGTTCAACCCAGAGTTTTTACAGTTTGAGGCAGGCGGGTCAGCCTGAATATGTCCACAGTATTTTCCATGTGAGTATCAGGAACGAGAGGATCTTCCAACATTTTACCGAGAGACTATGTATGTCCGGGCGAATGGTCCCCCGTGCCCTAAGATTATCACCAGCAGCAACAATTGGCACCACCTGCCGAAGGTGTCTTGCACTTGGTCGGGTAACCAAATTCACAAACAACCTAACAATGTTTTTCACCGCCCCTAAAAACTTCCCTTAACCCAACACCACCCAGCCAAGAGGCGTTAAATGGAGCTTAACATGGGACTTGCCTTTCCTTCATCATTCTTCACGTTTTTCGACCCAGAAACCTCCAACATTTATGTGCTACTCGTCCCCTCTTTGAGTATTTTTCCCACCTGTTCCCTCCAGCCATCATCACCNAAACCTCCAACATTTATGTGCTACTCGTCCCCTCTTTGAGTATTTTTCCCACCTGTTCCCTCCAGCCATCATCACCGAAAAAATCAAGAGCACGCCAGGAGCAGTGTGATCAACCTGTGACAACGCTTTGATGCCGTCAGACACGAGAACGATACCCAGAGACACCACACAAAATTGAGTAAAATCGCGCAAAACCAGCTTCGCAGCTGCCATTACATCAACAGTGCAGAGCATGCACAGCTAGTTGCCAATAATGGGATAGCAAGGCATCAGCTACCAGCTCCATGTACTNAAACCTCCAACATTTATGTGCTACTCGTCCCCTCTTTGAGTATTTTTCCCACCTGTTCCCTCCAGCCATCATCACCAAAAAAATCAAGAGCACGCCAGGAGCAGTGTGATCAACCTGTGACAACGCTTTGATGCCGACAGACACGAGAACGATACCCAGAGACACCACACAAAATTGAGTAAAATCGCGCAAAACCAGCTTCGCAGCTGCCATTATATCAACAGTGCAGAGCATGCACAGCTAGTTGCCAATAATGGGATAGCAAGGCATCAGCTACCAGCTCCATGTACTNTATCAACAGTGCAGAGCATGCACAGCTAGTTGCCAATAATGGGATAGCAAGGCATCAGCTACCAGCTCCATGTACTGCGCAGCAAATCGAGGGGGTGCACCTAAACTCACCCGTCCCCTGTTTCAGTATCAAACACCAGCTGGGAGTATCAATCGTAGCAGAGAGCTGTGTGCGCAGGCGCGCACACCCCCTCCTCCGCCTGGCGGTACACACCACTAAGTGGGCGCAGGGTGGTCAACACGAGGGGTGGACTGTGGCCTTGACCCACACCGCCGGGTTCCGCTGCCGAGCTGCGACCATCAACACTGGCTGGCCTGACACCTGTACGCATCCCGACGGCTCTCTTTTGGCAATGCTTGCACCCCATCACACAGCATGTAGTGGCAAATTAGAATTAGGCACAACATATTGCAAGTACGCTCTTAAGACCAACCCAATGAGAAACTGTGTCGTGAACAACCGCGAACACATGCCAGTTCCGATGTGATAAACCAAATTCAAAGCCAGTGCAAATTTAATGTTTTGGACAATCCCAGTCAACATAATTCAAACATTCAGCTCCCAATCAAAAAAATTTTGTGTGACATAATACTGTGCACGGGCCAAGGTATCTCTACTCTCCAGTGTACCATCGGCATACAGCCTTACCATTCCACGTTCATAACCACGACCGAACTCGCGACCATACTAAACCGGCACTTTCAGTACTAGTAGTGTCACAGCAAAAATAATCAATTCAACACTTCTTGAGTGTACAAATATCTATTGACTGGCCCAGACTGTCAAACAACGCAATTTCACTGCCCAGGGTGTCCAGTGGCCGAAAATAGTGATGTGTAACAATGCAGGGTGTGTGCAGTGCATGTACACAATTAATGTTTGGAGCCTGGCAAGATGGCAAGTTCACGTGTTGGTAATCTACAGCAGCGGCCGACACCGCATCGCACTTGCCACGTGTAATCAACACACACATGGCAGATGTAAATAATGCAACGGCGCTAGCGAATTCAACACCCCGCCAACTGGCCTTGAATACAGCACCTCTCCCTCTCACACCAACTGTCATTTACATACCGCCACTCACCACCTATTTTCCCACGCCTGCCTTCCCCCAACAGATGATTCCAAAGCTACCAATTCATACACCACAATTTCCTCACACAAACTCGGTGACAAAATTTCCCCCGTCCAACTTCGTTCCAACAGCTGTAAGCACGTGGCCACAAAGTAGCAGAAGGCAACACCAAACCACTGTCACCATCCAAATGTTTGCTCCTGAAACAACCAGTGTTACCACACCCTCGCGATTCCAGTCACTACCCACCTTTGCGGGAGCACAGAGGACCCATATGCGTTCTTGAGTGACTATACGGCACGCATGCAACGCTATGGGGTATGAATGGAGGAGTGGCCAAGCTACGTTAAATAGCAACTCGCTGGAGAAGCAAATTTCTGGTGGGAGTCTATCAATCACTACGGTCTACAGTGGGAGGAGTTCTTCCATACTTTCCAGTAGTTGTTACCCTGGACATTAGGGAAGATGCCTACGTTGGTTTACCAGGGCTTACTGAGAAAAATATCATAGTAGAACCCATGGCATGTCGCATCCATTTCGGCCTAAAGGAGCGATGCACAGTATATAATCTTGACTGGCGACCAGCCGATACAGAACCAGCTGTTTCACTAGCGGACTTCGACAACAATACAACGCCCAAACACCAGGCAGCTTTTCACGGCTCCTTGACGAACGCCGAGGCGTGTTTGCAACTCACGACGCTCTTCGTCGAACCACAATAGCTGAGTATGCAAGTGCAAGACAGGCCTACATACACTCCGCCACACAGTTATCTGGGGAGATGCACATGCCTCCTGATGGCGAAAGGGGCAGTTGGCAAGTGTTCGGCCCAGATTGTGTGATTTTTGCCAACCCGCAGGCTAACTGTTTCTTGAGGTGCTGCTTTCGACGATCTGTTGGATTGGCCCGCGGGTGGTAAACAGCTGTAGTATGATGCATTACCCCCCATTTAGTATACAGGTCAGTACCTGTCTCTCTGTGAACTGTGTAGCATCATCAGTGAGCAGTGTTCTGGGGTAACCCCAGCTGGGTTAGAGTAGAGTAGAGTGAAGAGATTTTGGCGACTCTTAAAATAGAGGTCTTCAGAGCCGATGAGGGTAATTGAGGTGAGTATGGAGCATTGCTGGAATGAAAGGGCAGAGGCACGAGAGATCCCCAAGTAAACCCAACGACCAACGGCATCGTCTGGCACGATTCCCATATGCAAAATCCGGAGTGGCCTGGCTGGAGATTAAACCCAGATTGCCTTGGAGGGAGGAGAAAAGGCTAACCGCTCAGCCACCCCAACATGGGTAGAATTCGGACTCCACTACACATGCTATGTTACGTGGACAATAACTATGAAACTGGATAGGCCTCTGACCAAATAGAAAACGAGATGCCCACGACTAAAATGAAGTGTATTCCTGCTGTTGTTTGGGGGGTAAGGAGCCATCAAGACTAGCGAGATTGTTTCAAATGGCTCCATGGGAATTAGTAATTATTGTTGCATCAATCCATCAGCATGGCGACTNAATCCATTAGCATGGCGGCTTTTGAATAGGTTACACGTAACACACTCACGTACGTCCCTACCCACATCACGCGTGATTCCTGGCCAGTGAAAATGAGCTTACACATAAAGTGTTGTTTGGAGTGCTCTTGGATGGCCTGCGAACAGACTGGCATGCGTGTGATGTAAGACTTGTTGACGTGCGTCCTTGGACACGTAGAGACGCCACGGCACTTCAGGTTGGTATGGCTTATTTTTCACGCATGTGCGTTCCACTCGCCACCATTTTCCGTTGCTCTGTGTTATTTCCGCTGTGCGGCATTGGGTGTCTGGACACTGTTGTTGTATAGCTATCACGTGGACCAGGAGTTCATCCAGTCTGAGATCGATTCCCGTTGGTGACTCAATGTAGTTGCAGCAAGCTACGCCGTCGATACGTGTTCTGCGGGAGGTTGCTCTAGGATACAGTAGGCCGTACTACTCGTCTTCGCCCACCGCTACTGTTTGCCAAGCTGTGTGACAGATCTTCCATCTAACTGGTTTTCGGCCCGGGAACATGTTCTTCA
>NQII01014394.1:2069-12512 GCA_002778355.1 Clitarchus hookeri | reverse complement strand
GGGGGGGGGGGGCTCTGCTGGTACTGGATTCTGTATATATTCTGGTACCATAGGCCCCTCCAACTCTAGATTACTAAAAAAGGTTTTTTTTTTTTCAATGTCACTACACGAGGAAACGATGAAACATACCCCGTCGGCAGCCCTGGGAGACTATGGACTCACCGACTCATTACATGCGAAATTAAATAGAACACTGGCCAACAACAGATCAACATGTTAGACAGACATCACGACACTCCCATTCATTCCAGCCGGGAGGCTGTAGGGGAGCTTCACTCCCCCTCCGAACACAACAAACACGTAATTTTACTTATAATACGCAACACCAATAAACAGCCTTAGTACGGGTCCGATGCCCAACAAACCACAACACACAGCGCCCCGCCGCCGACCTGAGTGTGTGTCGGGGTGCATTTGTTTACAAACACCCTGTGAGTTATGGGAGTTAAGGCCCCCGTTCTCACGACACTAAGGCCATCTGGTGGCACATGAGGGTTCGGCGACGGCCAAGCGCCATGCATTCTGCATGCATCCGACATGCGAAAAAGTGCGTTGTCATGGGCAGAGCAAACTTTGAAAAACTGTTATGACGTTTCGATGTCTTGTATACTTATTATGTATGCTGTGCTTAACGTGGAGTAAAGTCATTTTATCTGCTTTAATGTTCTTTTTCTCATAAACTAAGGCCCCTACACTTTTTTACCAGAGTATTTCGTACTTATTTTTGATCACACATCAGTGTGGTGCAGTCCGTATCCGCGAATTATCTGACGTTATGTATTGCTGTTGATGTTTATCCACACATTTCTCCACACGGTTGGGTGCGAGTAATAATATTAGACATAATTTTTCTTTAAATGTGTTACGCTGACTAAATCTTCATTTAACAACAACAAACTATGCGTCAAAATGACTATGTTTAATGCTATATCGGCGCAACAATCTAATTTCATAGGAATTAGTTCGATGATAGCAACAAGTTTTGCATTGAATGGAGCTCACCGTTCAATTAACGAGACAATTTTAACGAGACAAATATTGTTCCGTGGCACAAATGCCTCCTGTAAAATGTTTGCAAATGCGCATTTTCCCTTATACTAAAAAGTTGGAAAAGCTCAAAGGAATAACCTTATACACTGAAGAGCCACAAAAACTGGCATAGACGTGCGTATACAAATAACAGAGGTATGGAACCAATCAGAGTGACGCGATGCGGTCGGCAGCTCGATTGGTTAATGCTGCTACAATGGCAGGTTATCAAGCTTTAAGTAAGTTTGAACATAGTGTTATAGTCGGCGCACGAGAAATGGGACATAGCATCTCCGAGGTAGCGATAACATTTGAATTTACGCGTACGAGCATTTCACAAGTGTACCGTAAATATCGGGAATCCGGTAAAACATCAAATCTTCGACATCGCTGCGGCCGAAAAAGATCGTGAACGAACGGGACAAACGACGACTGACGAGAATCTTTAAACGTGACAGACGTGCTACCCTTTCCCAAATTTGCGCATATTTCAATGCCTCCTGCATACCTTCAGACATTAGTCGAGTCCATGCCACGTCGTCTTGTGGCACTTCTGCGTGCTCGCGGGGACCCTACACGATATTAGGCAGGTGTACCAGTTTTTTTTTGGCTCTTCAATGTACATCAGTTGGCATATTCCTTTTCCTCTTATATTTAGTGAGAAATTTACTCCTGCAATTTGTTGGCTTTATCCATTTATATCCCGTTTAATACTCTGCACATATCGTAATAAACTGTAAATTAGACAATTTTGTATCAAAATGAAGTTTGTTAGCTGTGTCACGTATTCACATATTTACTTCATCTACGGTACATTAATATATTTCATATTTCTGTAGAAACATTCTACAGATACATATATAAATCTTTTGTTAGCATTTAATGAGCTCTATACAAGAAATAACATTTTTTTTCAGAACAAAAAACAAAGTTTTTTGAGTCATATAAATGTATTAAATTACATCCATCACCCAAATATTTGATGGAAGTTAAAAATCATGAAATAAAATAGCGCCGTAATGCATGGGGAATAAGAAGTCATGAGGAGTTGTCACAACAGCGGGCACCTAACAACTCGTTCCCTGCCTCAGTGTTAATTAGCTGTGATAATTGCTTTACTCGGGTATCGAATTATCACCGGCCCGGCCTTTTCACCACATGAGTGTCGACCTTCCGAGTTCGTGACTGCTGATGACCTCTATCAGATGAAGTGCACGCACCTTTGTCATTTAACGTCTGGATTGTTTAGCTCCATTCAAGTAAACCCTGATCACCATGATCACCTAACATACCCGTGGCCAAGGTTGGTTAGCCAGGAGCCAATTCCGGATGATCAGTGTTTTAGTCTTAAGTAAGAATAATCGAGTGATTATGAGTCGGGCATATGGAGACGGAGGACCGAGGCATCGGAGCCATTCATGCTCCATCATTCCGGCCGGCGACCATCTTGTCCACCATCTTGGATATCGCTTACCTTAACCTTCGACCTTGACTTTGGATGACCTTGAAGCCATAAAATTCCTAAATATTTTCCAAAAAGTTTTCGAAAAATTAAAATAATATAAAATTTACGAAAACATTACATTAATGACTCCAACCACCTTGTTGGATGCCAGTCCCATATGACATTGAAAATAAAAACTCTAGGGGACATAGTAAAAATCGAATATATTCATAAAATACAGCAAGCACATTACATTATTGACTACAACCACCATCTTGTATCCAGATGACCTTGAAGTTGACCCATGACCTTGACCCTGTGCCTGTGACCTTAAATTACCCTGAGCACAAAAATGTATGTAAAAATTTTTTTTAAAAATTAGGAAAAAATTACACTGGCATAACCCGACTACCAAATTAGATCTAAATAACATTGATCTAAGAACTAGCTAGACCTTGGATGACCTTAAACCCAAAATTTGCGAAATTACTTTAAAAATTCCCAAAAAAATACAAAAAAATCTAAAAATTATTATAAAATAAAAAAGCCTATTTACAAAATGCACTAAAATAATTAAAAAATAATACTTTGAGTATTTTGGCTTAGAAGGGACGGGGGACTGGAACTGACCAGCCGCCATGTTATGATATCACCCAACCACCATATTGAATACAAGTGACCATGAACGACTTTTGACTTTGAACCCAACACCTTGTATGAACTTTAACCCAAACAATTCTGAATAATCCAAATAAACTATATACATCACAAAAAATAATATTTTAAAAGTTATTAAATATTTAACTGAAATTAATAAAAAAATATTTAAACACATTTCCGGAGATTCCCTCTGCACCAAGTCCAGCAGACGACTGACCCTCCTCCAATAAATCATACTGTCTTTCAATTCCCCACCCCCACCAATGATTCTCATTAGTACTACTCACCGTAGTTTGACCAATTATTCGTATGCGCTCCACCCCCATCAGTAACTACTCACGTTCGTTTAACTGCTTACCATTTCACCTTTGCCCATTCGTTCGTTTATGGTTATCTTGTTTTTTTCGTTTGTCATTGGTTTTCATATTCAACACCTTGGTGAAGCTAGTGTATTAATTATCGATTTCACCATCAAAGGAGCTGTTTTAACCATCATGTTCGATGTCGATCTTGACCTTACCCCAATGACATTGAACTCGAAAAATCGAGAAAAATGACAGTCCATACAATTGCCAATTACTAACTAGTCACAACAAAGGACTACACCGACTAAAAATACTAGTCAACGACTGGCTGTACACAAGCGACTCCTCCCAAGACCTACTCCGCCCAAGACCTACTCCACCCAAGACCTACTCCACCCAAGACCTACTCCACCCAAGACCTACTCCACCCAAGGCTGGTTCCTGACGAGACTGACTAAGCACAAGCTCCTGACGAGAGCAGTTCCAGCAAAACTGGCTCGAACCCCCGACAAGACCAACATGTCATACCACCCACCTATACAAACAAACGATAATGGGCAATATCGAAAAAAAACGTATCTTTATAAAAGTCTCGTAGCTAAACAATTCGCAGAAAATCCTCGCAAAATTTCCGTAAAATGTTTCTACCAGACTTGTCGATACCACAGGGCCGTACTAACTTACGAAGCCAACTTACCAGGCCAACTAACCTGGACAACCAACTAGTTGCGAAAAAAATTCTCAAAAATATTCCCATCATTTCATTCGTGTTCCATGTATAACTCAGTCGATTTTAAAATACCAGAGTACGGCACAATACTTCAAATCGAACTATAATCCTCACTCACATAAATTTGATCTAAAACATACCCTCTCAATTGATTATTTACACCACTGAATTAACAAGTCTTTCAGAGAAGCAGAAGGGACTGTAAAAATAAATTAAACACACATTACAATGTACACAAACATTTTATTTATTTACGTTCTATATAGGCCTACATTCTATCTTTCCAATTATTTTGTACATAAGATATTTACAGTCCTCAGATGCTTGCAGATCATATATAGTAGCTAAAAGTCCCATCTGATATAACCCCGATTCTTCAGTTAATCAATGATTGAAGATATCTCAAAAATTTCTGAGATATTCCCGAGTTTTTGAATTTCAATCAAATATCTGAGTCTATCAAAAAAGTCATTCGGGTCTTCACGAAATATGTAACGAGCATTCGTGACGCCTTCTGCCTTCTTCACGCCACTTGTTGAAGTAGACTCACTGGTGAAATGCCTGGGAACGTAGAGAGAATATTCATTCCTTCTCATCAGATATTTCATCAACACTGTCTTCATAAACATTATCGTCAATGCTGTCTTCATGATCGTTTTCCCCTCCTGTTTCATCCTCAATATCAAGTTTACATTTCTTTGTAGGAGTCGCTTGGTCATCATCAGTATTTAGGGCCGACGACAGTTTATTTCGAAGTTCATCGACTTCTCGCAAACACCTTGCAAGTGTGCATTCTACACATACCGAATCTACCACGCCTCGTAGGTCTCTCATTCCGTCATTGAAATTAACTGTCTCATCATAATCGTCTGCGGAATCAGTACCCACCGGTGCAACATGGGGTATTGACGGCATCACTTGCTGGCACTCAAAAGACGAATCGTTGCATTTCGTTATGTGGTTCTCTAATGTATTACCTTGCATAAACTGTGTTTGGCCAATGTCGTAGTACTACATCGCGCGTAAGGACTCTTTGTACAGGCGGTTCTCTCAAGTCACCGAGCATGCACATTTCGCTGAAGATCTTTCCATAGTAGCAACACTGTTTTCCATGTCATTTTGCAGCATTAGGAGAAGGTACATCCATGGAGGTAAGCTTTACAGTAAACTTCGTACAATTAATGACTTGTGTCATATTCATGAAAAAATCTAGTTCTTTCTACAGTAGCAAGATGTTAATGACGCTACTGTAGTGAGACTTACGGTGCAATTAGTAATGTACGACTGCATGAGAGGAGTAAAAATTGGTGAAGGAGACAGGCTGGGTAAATTTGACTCTTGGTTGTCATAAGTGTGGACTTCTCCAGTTATAATGTATTAAAACATAAGGAAAAAATATGTCATGAGGCAGATCAGAATAATGTCGACCAGCGTACTACCCTAGCTATAAAACTTGTCTATGATTTAGGGAAACCAGATGCTAATGGTTTCGTGTTGAAGGAATATCCTTTAAGTGGCAGTCAGAAGACGTATGTCACATGGAATTCATCACATACTTCAAAAGGCATCTACTCATTTATGTCAGCTGTGAAAAATGATTTAATATACCAACTTACAGAGGAGATAGAAAACCATGGATATATAAAATATGATTTGTGGTTTGAATGTAACTACTCTGAACTAGAACCTCGCCTTACGAGTACTGTAGATGGACATTAAAAACCCCGAATATAACTCTTTATAATATGTGTGATTTTTAAGACAATGTTGACGAGAGTATATATAAGTTATGTTGCGAGGGAGAGCAAATGGTAATTAAGGGTTCAGGATGGACTCTCGATTCATGTACATGGAAATGTAAACCGCCTACCTACAACATAAACATATGTTTTCCTCTTTTTACATACGAAAGGTATTGTAAAGAAATAACTGTATACTTCTAATTTTTGGTAAACAGAAAACAATTTTTAAAATTCTGTGTTCTATTTTCTTAACCATTACCGAAAATCACTTTCTTTATTTAAAATTGATTTCGTAAAAATGCTATAATAAAAATAAAATTTGAACGAAAATAAAATTTATGAAAAAAGAGCATAATTAAATGCTAAGTTGCATAATTCATGGGTTGATCAAACTTTGAGTAGTATGGCTAAGATTACTTCTGCTAAGGTTGGGAAGATCAAATGTGTTCCACATTTGTCTCTATTTCACACATTAAAAAACAGGAAAATTGCAATAAACTTAAATGAAATATAAAATAACTTCGTAACTAACTAATCTCTTCCTCTTTTATCACTCATGGAGGTTAAAAATTTTTTTTTTTAAAGTGACCTCTTTGCAACACTGCTCACCTAACGGCGGAAATTTTCCCTTTGCCAAACTACCCCATAAGAAAAATTGTTTTGTTCCTAACCTGAGTAGATTTAACCTTAGTATGGGTATAGTCGCCATTTAGAACAAATCGACATCACCACCATCTAGCCGACAAGTTTGTAAATGAGTTAAATAGATGCTCTCTGATGGCAGATGCTGAAAATACGAGTTTCCAGCGCACTTTGGTGGATTATGCTGAAACAATGAGCAATCAGCACAATCTAGCGGGCAAATGCTGAGAGAGACAGGGAATGGAAGTGGTATTACAGGAGAGAGTGAAGCAAGATGAGGGGTCCAGTGTGATGTCAAACCATGAGCAATCAGCACAATCTAGTGGGCAAATGCTGAGAGAGACAGTGGATGGAAGTGGGATTACAGGAGAGAGTGAAGCAAGATGAGGGGTCCAGTGTGATGTCAAACCATGAGCAATCAGCACAATCTAGTGGGCAAATGCTGAGAGAGACAGTGGATGGAAGTGGGATTACAGGAGAGAGTGAAGCAAGATGAGGGGTCCAGTGTGATGTCAAACCATGAGCAATCAGCACAATCTAGTGGGCAAATGCTGAGAGAGACAGTGGATGGAAGTGGGATTACAGGAGAGAGTGAAGCAAGATGAGGGGTCCAGTGTGATGTCAAACCATGAGCAATCAGCACAATCTAGTGGGCAAATGCTGAGAGAGACAGTGGATGGAAGTGGGATTACAGGAGAGAGTGAAGCAAGATGAGGGGTCCAGTGTGATGTCAAACCATGAGCAATCAGCACAATCTAGTGGGCAAATGCTGAGAGAGACAGTGGATGGAAGTGGGATTACAGGAGAGAGTGAAGCAAGATGAGGGGTCCAGTGTGATGTCAAACCATGAGCAATCAGCACAATCTAGTGGGCAAATGCTGAGAGAGACAGTGGATGGAAGTGGGATTACAGGAGAGAGTGAAGCAAGATGAGGGGTCCAGTGTGATGTCAAACCATGAGCAATCAGCACAATCTAGTGGGCAAATGCTGAGAGAGACAGTGGATGGAAGTGGGATTACAGGAGAGAGTGAAGCAAGATGAGGGGTCCAGTGTGATGTCAAACCATGAGCAATCAGCACAATCTAGTGGGCAAATGCTGAGAGAGACAGTGGATGGAAGTGGGATTACAGGAGAGAGTGAAGCAAGATGAGGGGTCCAGTGTGATGTCAAACCATGAGCAATCAGCACAATCTAGCGGGCAAATGCTGAGAGAGACAGGGAATGGAAGTGGTATTACAGGAGAGAGTGAAGCAAGATGAGGGGTCCAGTGTGATGTAAAACTAATGATTAGTTGTATGGGTGGAGCGGATGGCGACAGCCGACAGATCGGTTGACTAAATAACCAATCAAAAACTAGTGTAGGAGACCAGTTCAATTCTGGTCGTCATACTGGAAAAAGCATACTCTAAAGTTTTTCACAATTATTTCTTGTTTTGAAAAATATTTTAGGATTATTTCAGATTGTTTGGGATATTTCTTGATTTTTTCTTTCGTTTCAAGGTCAAGGTTAAGGTGGAACGTCAAACGTGCGCACCATCAAGTGACTCCATCCAATACGGCGTTGGGTCAATAATGTAAACAAACATGGCCGTTGTCCTATAGGGCTTGCTTCACTCGCCACGGGAGTCTTGAATCCATCTTGCTCATTCATGGACTTTTCAATAATTATTTAATTCACCTTGCTGATTTGTAAACGTGAGCGTAAAAATGAGTTAAATAAATCGATCCATTTTTATTTTAAAATTTTGTGGAAAAGAGGGGAATTTTCAGTTAACTCGAAGAGTTCTGAAATGATTTTGCGGTAAAACGGGAAATNAAAATTTTGTGGAAAAGAGGGGAATTTTCAGTTAACTCGAAGAGTTCTGAAATGATTTTGCGGTAAAACGGGAAATATCGACAGTCATGACATTACAAAATGGCTGCCGGCTGACTGGCCATTGACCGGCTCCTAACTCATCTTTATGTTCCCATGTCCTTAAACGTGAACTTTATTTATACCAGCTTAATTTATAATTCTATCACCAGAAATATCTGTAATAATTATCAAAAAATCAGTTTTTAAAGTTTTACATGACAAGAAATATTTATTTATTTATTACAAATGATTAAAACGTCAAGATAATATCAGTCTATACATGATATAAAATTTGTTAAATATTAATTTTATTATTATATACCATTCATTAAAACATTTTATACTAATCTTTACAAGATGTTTTTATTACCCTATATAATTATTTTATGTTTGTTAAAATCTCACCAATAATTATTGGTTTTGCTATATATTTAAACATAGAAAATAATGGAAGAAATACAAAATATTAATAAATTACCAAAAAGAAAAATGTTGTTTTATTTTAAACTTTTTTGTTTGTATCAAGTAGAATGAAATTAATGATTATCGATAATTACTTATAGTAAAAAATTTGATATTTTATGTAATAACTAACAAGTCACTACTAAGCCCTAATTTCTTGTCTACAAATACTTAATATGACGAAATGTTAATATCCACTGAACTCTGTATGATTATAATGTTCTTGATTATTAAATGTTTACCTTTGTTTTTATTTTGTACCTATTTTTGGTAATGCCGTGTTCTAGCATGTTATCGGTTGTAATTTCTCTCGCAGCTAAATAAAGTTGCAAATGTATCAAAACTATTAAGCCTAATTTTTTTAATCAGTTTCAGAAGTGTTTTTAGTTGGGGCTGAAAGTTTATTTTCAAGATTTCACCAACAAATATGTTCTCCAGTACTAGTATTGAATCTCCTGCGAGTTTAACCAATGCACGACTTGCCACAGTTGTCTGCAGAAAAACCAGTCTTTACAGCGACTTCCCAGAAGCTACTGTAAATCGCGAAAGTCGAGTGCATCTGGACAAGAACCGACAACGCCGGCACGCTTTTTCATTGCCTGCAAAGGAAGAGACAAACAAGAAGCGGATGATAAAACTAGACTTATCTTGCGCTGTCACCGACTGTGAAGAATAACGGACACGTTGCTCCATTTTATCTGCAGGCGCATAAACAACAGAACCTGTTCTCGGCAGTGGAGTGTAATTAACCGTCCACAACCTTACACTGAACTTCTTCATGCCGAGAGCATGTGTTTTGTTACAGAGCACGAAACAGAACTGCCAAGACACGTTTGTTTCAAATATGATTTAACACCTTGCCGTTTGCTTCCTACAACCGCACTTCTGACNCAGAACTGCCAAGACACGTTTGTTTCAAATATGATTTAACACCTTGCCGTTTGCTTCCTACAACCGCACTTCTGACACAGAAGAAAAATGAATGTAACTAAAATTGTAATTTTCGCATTCCCTGATACAAAAACTATGAGTCGTAATATATTTTACGCGAGGATATCGTATTTAAAATTATGTCTACAATTTGGTCTGCATTTCGTGCAAATACAAAATAATGTTTTATTTTTAGTAACCAATGCCCTTTACTTATCTCAGGAACGTGATGCTTTGCAAAACGAGTACCGCGGCCACAGTATACAGATTTGGCCAAATTATGAGCCCTTCCGAGCTCATCAAAAGTCTAGCATTCCTATNAGTACCGCGGCCACAGTATACAGATTTGGCCAAATTATGAGCCCTTCCGAGCTCATCAAAAGTCTAGCATTCCTATTGTCCAGAGGTCTCGACGAAACTGTAATGAGTCTATGCGTCAGAACTACGAATATGAGTATACACATTTTTGTACGAAGTAAACAGTGTATGTATATTTAAATATATTTTCTCTGCAGTATCTAAGCACGAAAAACACCTCAAGATACATTTAAAAGTAAGTACAGGCTCACAGCAAAATTACAAATACAACTTATCTAATGCAAAGTTCTCTCAATTGAACTCTAGTAGCAAAGATTAATTTTTTT
>NQII01014392.1:0-21892 GCA_002778355.1 Clitarchus hookeri | reverse complement strand
CAGACTCTGTGCGACGCTAGTGTAAATGTGTACCGTGTGTCGCCCGCTGAGAAAACACCGGGGGCGCGAAGCCCCATAGGACGCAGAAATAAGTGCCACGTATAATAATCTTTTGTTATTATTTTTCCCATAGGACACAGAAATAAGTGCCACGTATAATAATCTTTTGTTATTATTTTTCTCGTCGGACACTGAAGTAAGTGCCACGTATAATAATAGTTTGGTAGTATTTTTTTTTCAAGAGACACAGGAATAAGTGCAACATAGAATAAGATTATTGGTTTGTTTTTTTTGTTCTTTTTGTGTACCATTGTGTGTATGGTGTTACCAAGGGTAAGTTATGTGCGAAACAGGGTGTAAATACGTGTTAGAGTTAGTAAGGCAGGCCATACGCCCTCGTAAGTGATTCGTGATTATCAGTCACGCATCACGAGTACAGAGGAGATGAGGATGGGTGTGTCTACTTCACCAACAGAGCCAGAAGTTGTAGAGGACTGGTCGATAAACGTGGGAAATATTAAAGAAATACCAGAATTTGTGAAAAGGTTACAAGTTTGTGTTGCAATGACATTACTAATTATTAAAGTAGGCCGAGTTTACTTTGAAGTTTGTTGGTTCATGACACAAAGAAAATTCGGGAAATGAATATATAAAGATTGTCATCCTTTTTGGAGTATAACTATATAAGACGTTTTGATTACCATTATATGTACATGGCGTAACCCTTGTTCGCCGCCAGGTCCGATTGATCGTGCTGTTATGCGTAATCAGTATGTATACCGCCGTTATAAGTTTATTTGATCAGATTAACTTACAAAATTCACTGAAATAAAGTTTTTAAAATTTTTTTTTTTTTTTGGAAAAACAAATAATTGGCTACGAGTAAAGAATTTGTACGGTCCTTTTTTTTGTGAAATCCTTAGCTTAGAGTTTTATTAAGAAATGCCAAAGGTAAATACAAAAGAATTCTTTTCGTGTGACAATAATGTTAATAATTCTTAATCGCCAAAGTTTGGTGGACTTGCTATGTGGTAATTCTCATATACAAATTACCGGAGATAACCGGTATGTAAAACATTTACTGAAAAGGGCTGTTTGCTAAATAGGGCAGAGAACCATATCTGAGTTAGTTGATGTCGCAATGGTCAGGGCCTATGACGATGGCTGTAATCTTACAATACGTTTTGTAATGCCACTGAGTGTATATGGCGTAACCATTGTTCGCCGCCAGGACTGTTTAATAAGTGTTGCTGTGAAAAGGAAATTGTGAAGGATTTGTATAGGAATATGGGAAGGCCAAAGGTAAATACCTAAAACTTCTTGCGTGTGGCAAGAATGTTAATAATTCTGAATTGCCAAAGTTGGGTTAAGTTGTTATGTATTAATTTTCATATAAAAATTACTGGAGGTAACTAGTATGATCAGTGTTATTTATCTGTACCCACCGTCAGACCGCTCGGATGGAGCGGCAGGGGGATTTAGAAGATAAGAGGTTTTGTTTGTTGTTTCTAAAAGAGTAAGAGAAGCTTACTCGCATAACCTGTCTGAAACTGTTCAGTAAAAATTTACCCCGACCCGGACAGGCCGGGCAGTACGGCAGACAGAAAGTGTAATGAACCAGTGTAATTAAGTATAAGGTCTTGTAAATGGTATCGTGCAATGTTAATGTGTAGGGAGATTGTAAATAAGCTAGGTAACCAGGGTAAGTGTGAGACAACACCCCCCCCCCCCAACCGCCTGAGAATCCGGAGCAGGTAAGAAGACCAACCCCGCGGTCTTCCCACACTTCGACAGCGCGGGAGCAGTGCCAAGCGAGCGCACAGAACATCGAGCAGCCCAGATGACAATCAGAAGACGATTCGCATGTGTGCTGACGCCTGAGAGCGGTGGGGATTGACGCTCCCCGCGTCCAGGCATTTTTGGCCGCCAGAACACACGCGCTAGCGAAGCCTGCCGACGGTCTACACCAATAAATATTAAGGGCGGAGAACGTGTCCAAATAAAGGATCCCGCGCCTCACAGCTGCAAAGACGGGCCACCCAAGTTTTCTGCACGTGCAGGCGGCATCCGGAGGCAACGGAAGCCACCAGGGCACGAACACAGCTACACTGGGCAGCCGCCCCAAGATACGCCGAGGTCCCACGACCCCGGGCTTCACCGCAATAAAACCAAGAAAAGCTTTTAGCGGGTGTACGAGAAGAATAGCAGCATATCCGGGGACAAGGGATGGACCAGTGTGGGCACTGATCCAAAGGCCACCCGCCAAGTAAGCACGTGCAGAACGAGACAATGAAACGGCCATACCAGAACCGAAGGTCCATGATGGGCAGCCCGAGCCCCAGACACTTGTTTATTACTCCCCGGAACACGTGCAGACGAGGCAGTTTGAATATGGCGAGGGAGGCTACAAAACGAGAGCAGTCCGAGGAAACGAGTCAGTCAGCGGACGGGCGTCGACGAGCGCGGAGCGGGTCGCCAACGACGGGCAGCCTACGAGAGTCCGAAGACGCGGCGCGATTCCGGCAGAGCCAGCCGACATCGGACGCAGCGGCCTGCCAGTTTCCAGTTCACCAGATCTCAACTGCAGGATCAACTACCAGCACAACAGGACAGATAAGTACAGTCATCCAGCGTGTGTGAAGGACCCTGAGTAGTGTTCCGCGAGTGCTACGAATATCTAGAATCACCCAGCAAGTACGAAGCAGATTATCCCCCCCCCCCCCGACGCGAACGATACGTAATCCACGTATAGGAACGGGAGGGAGTTGTCTCGAGAACTTGTGTGGCAATTAACTTGTTTTAAAGCAATAATAAAACTAGCGATTTTTCTTGAACTCTTAATCATTACAGTGTATTGATTTATTAGGAAATTGTACCTTTAGAGAACAGTGTCAATCACCTTCCTCCAAAACCACAGCTCGGGGTGCTCTCAATTTATTGCAAACAAAACTTTTCCAGGCAGCAGTTTTCTCTCATACACTTTAGTGACAAATGTATGCTTACAATACGATAAACGAAAATATAGGTTTACTGGTATCGGATCGGTAAAATCCTAAATATCGGAACCTTCATCGGTATCGGGTTTTTTCAGTTTCGGGCCATATAACTACCATACTTTTTGACCAATTTCCACCAAATTTCATACTCTGACAGTATCTATTACAAGCATAATACAAGCCAATCAATTGAATTGGTCCGCCGTTTTACAAGATAGAGGCAAATGAAAATATAACATTTTTGTGTTGTATCTTGAAAAACCTTAACCAATTTTCTTTAAATTTCGCAAGTAAGTAATACTATGATAGACGAAGTAAATATAAGTATATCAACTTTATTAGGCACTTATTTTAAAAATGATCGCAATAAAAATATTTTAGGTTTTTTTGGTATAAATACCATACCATTTGGCCCATTTTCACCAAATTTAGAATGCTGACAGTGCATATTACAAACTTCATATAAGCTATCATTCAAAATTTTACAATGAATACATCTGAAGTTTATGCTCCGAATCCTACCTCCGTGGTGCAGTTAATTGCAAGCTTGATTACTTTTACGAGTTTTTCTGGATTCGAATCCCGGCTGGGCGACTCGTGTATTTTAATTGTCTTTGTGCTGTTTCATATGTTTCAGGTTTCATCACTAAAGATATTGCTGTCAATGAGACGTAAACGACTACCTACCATCTAAATTTTCAAGAACTTCACTAAAATTTATTTGCACCCATGTAGAGGAAAATAGGCTCATCAGTTATCAGTAACTACTTGTTTAATTCAGGAAGAAATACTGTTTTAAAAATACGACACACTACTTATAGCTAGTATCTTATTAACATATTAAAAGTAATAGTGTTAAGTGGTATGGGGAATCTAGTAAAGAGGAGAAAATACCCACGATGAATTAAGCGAAACTAAATTTGCTGTATGAATTAACACACATCATTATGAAGATGATCTTACATGATATATTTTATGTTTCGTTCGTATAGTATAATCGAGCAAACAAAACGAGTGGCTATTATCGAAAAAAGTATTTTTCCATACAACTAAACATGGGGCACAGCGAACATAACTACTTTAAGTAAAGGCAAAATATAATTTTATAACTATGCGATAAAGATAACATGCAAGGATGCCCTATCGTCACAAATAATTAAAATTTATTTTCATACTCTTGTCAGCATGTCCGATATTACGGTTTGGATGGCGTCCGTTATTCTCGTTTTGAGGTAGTCAATGTTAGCCGGCAATGCTGGACCAAACACTTGATCCTTTATTTACACCCAGAGAAAAATTCTCACAGGGTAATATCCGGGCTTCTTGGGGGCCAGTGATGAGAGCCGCTCCTCGACCAATTCAGCGTTGCGGCAACGTCCCGTTCAGGTCTCCGCAAACAGCTAGGTGCCAATGGGGTGGCGCACCATCCTGCTGGAAAATGAAATCCCCTGCCACCTCTTCTAACTGAAGAAACAACAACTCTGTAAGCATTTCCAAATAATGGATTCCAGTAACCGTGGGCTCGTGAAAAAAGAAAGAGCCGAAAACAGTGTATTTGGATACAACGCAAAACACGTTCACTTTGGGGGAAGCGCGCTCATGTTCGGTGGTTTCATGTGAAGGCTCCTGACCCCATATCCGCACGTTGTGCCGGTTAACCTTACCATTTGTATGAAATTTTGCTTCATCGCTAAAAACCAGCTTCGACATGAAAGCATCGTCTACCTTGTTCTGGGCTAGAACGAACGCGCAGAAATCACGTCTCAGTTCTTTATCCAATTCGGTAAAAGCCTGTGCAAGCTGTAATCTGTATGGTTTCTACATCAGTCGCTTTCGCAGCACTGTCCATACGACCGATGGAGGTAGTGGCATTTCCCGGCTAGCTTGTCGAGTTGTTTTTCTCGGACAGCAAACGAACGCTTGTTGAATCCGTTGCATATTCTCTTCGGACACACGTGGCCGCCCAGAACTTTTGCCTTTGCAAAAACACCCTGTGTCACGAAACTGACGAAACCTTCGCACGATACTCCATCTATCGGGAGGACGACGTCCGTATTTGCAATAGAATTCACGTTGAACAGTCGTAACCGATTCACATTTAGCAAACTGAATAACACAGAAGGCCTTCTGTTGTTCCGTCGCCATCGTGATGCGGACTAACACACAACACACGCTCATAGTGCGACGACAGACGCTCCCAGTGTCATCTCTCGGCACACAAAGGAAACATCAGACCATGCCCCTCATATTGACGTGTATAATGCGAGCTCGCGTCCCCCTCATCACCTAGAAACCGAGAGTTACGAACGCCATCCAAACCGTAACACCAGACATGCTGACAAGAGCGTGGAACGAGTTGGATTATCGCGTAGATCTCTATCGGGCTGCTCATTATGGTCACATTGAATATTTATGAATGTATGGTAAACAAACTTCACGGTTCCACTGTTCCACGGTTAATTTGATTCTTCAGTCAAGATTGTAGGTTGTTTGGTTTGGATATTTTAGGCCTTCAAAGATGGGGAATTCTTTTGTACTCATCCTGTATTACACACGTATGTGTTATTACACATTGTTATTAAAATACGAAAACCTTATTTTTCAGATATATATAATTATAGTATTTTAGAAAATTAATTTATGATTTCATGGCTAATGCACCTGTTTATGCCTTTTACATACACCTACATTCAATAACTTTCTTGAATTAGTAAATCCGTATTATGCTTAGTTTATCCATAAAGAGTTAATCTTGTTCTATTTTTAGGAGTAATTTTAAAATACTGGAATAACGAAATAACATTACTTAGTAATATTCGTATGCAAATATAATGTTCGTCAAATGTGCCCAAAAATGGTTTCACCTTTTTGCGAAATGAGGTATGTGTTTGCAGAAAAATATTTTAATTAAATATAACGACATGAGTCTAAAGAGGTGTGGGTTATTCGAGAGAGTAAAAGTCTTGAATAAAATATTTACCTACAGATTAAAATTCATTGCCTATTGCTGTACAGAAACGGTGTTACGAAATGCCAAGAACATTTCAAACATCAAGGTAGGCGGCGATAATTAAAGCAGTATTAGTATATAACTATTATTAAATTCTGCAAAAAAATTCGTATCAAGAATTATTGCATCTCTATTTCAATGTGCTAATGTAATCTACGGCAATTGGCCCACATTACGTTTCCATGCTAACGCTATGGTGGCGAAATTATAATCTCTACAACCACATATAACACGCACATTAGCCAATAGGAAACCCTTTCAATTGTTTGCAAGGAGTTCGAAAATTATATTTTTTGAGAGCGTGATAATTTGAAAGATAAATTACTCTCAGGAGTAATACTTTGCATGGCACTATAATATAGGGTAATTATTTTAATAACATGAATAAAATTATGATCCATTTTCCAGCTAAAGTCTCTATTGGAAAAACATGATTATTTTTGCCTTTTAACAATGCCGTTTTAGTCTTAACATAAGGAACGGTAAAACTGACTGTGTTTATAAATAAATGTACACCACACCAAGCTTCAAGTAACAGGATCAACAGTGTTGCAGTATGGATACCGCACCAGTGTAAACAAGTTTCTTCTACGAATTTCCCCTTTTTCGTGTCTATAAAGCTTTTAATAACTTCGCAGATATGTTTTGTCAAAGTCACATGTAGAGGATCATTGGCTGTCCTTTATGTTAAATTTACTTCAAAGAACGCTAACTGTTCTTTTATGTAAACGAGAAAATCTCACATAAATAAGTCTTAAAAATTAATACACAGTTTTATAGTTCATTTGTAAATATTTTTACACAGTGCGCAGTGGTTGGAAGAAAATTATCGTAAGCTCGTTCGTTGCGTTGGAATAGGATACAGGTTTTTTATTACGGCCACCTAGGTGTGTTCTGTAAATTTTCGCAGGTATATTCTTATTTTCATTTGTGCCGCGTTTTGCACGCCAAGGAGTATTGCCGTTTCCAGAATGATTCTTAATCACGGATGCTTTGCTCGCCGTTTTGATAGAACTTTGCGTACCTATGGTGTTTAAATAAGCTTCGCCGAGTCACTGTTATGATATTCTTACCTCAAGAACCACAAACCTTCCGGTGGCAAAACTTATAGGAACCCTGAAACTCGAATTACAGATCTTCTCAAACACAGGAGCTTCTAGTGAACCTTAGTTAAGCCTGACTCTATGAAAGATTAATAATTTAGTTACGTTCAAACCTGATACTTCATTAACTTTATGAGGTGCAGCAATTACGGTATGAATAAATTTGAAATTAAGTTTGTATATAAGTTCTAATCAAAAATATTTGAAAGTAAATACTATGTTCTTCAATTATTGAGAATATTGCAAATAGCACAATTTTTTGAGAAATATTTGAGTGGTATGAAAGTCTTATAAAATGTAAATCCCCAAACAAAATTAACATTGTTTATATTTTACCTGTTAGTATAATGAAGAGTATCGAATAAATAAGTGCACCACTTTGAATGTTTTTTCGTTGAAGTGGTATGTAACGTGGGTAAATTAAATTATATGTGTATAAAAAATTTCTTTAACAAAACTTTTACAAAGAAACATTTGTTAAAATAATGACATATTTGACCATTATGCTTTTTAAAAAGCAATTGATGTTAATTAAATGTATTAATGTAATTTCTAAAATTTTAAAGTTTTTGTTTTTCTATTTATTACACTGTTCCTAATTTCACCAAATTATTTTACAGGCATATATTTTTTACCTCGGCCATATAATTTTAACATCAATTTGTGAAGGCGGCAATGAAGTTTTGTTGTTAACGAAAGAACACTTTATTAAATTTTTTATTTTAATTTTATTTTATAGGTATTTGTTAATATTTTTTATTAAATCACTATGTATGATTCTTTTCAAGCTTATCGTTACATTTTATAGTCGCCCGAAGCCTTAATATATGAATCAAAGAACCTACGCCTATGTATTCTCTAAAACTCTATCAGTTCGCCTGCAACACTCACGCTATGGTGTGTGCTCTAAAGCGTCTGTTCTTTCTCACACCCTTACAGCATAGTGAAGTAAATACTTCTTCCTATGCAACGGTAATAAATATCTGCGGATGTGTTAATATGGCAGAGGGTTCGCAGAAGATAAGATATACACTTAAAAAATATTTTTTACCTTTTACAGACAATTCTTTGGAGACCAGATGCTAAAATGTATCTTGTAACACTATAAGCCATATATTGGTTTTTGCGACACACTGTTTCATGAAAAATACTATATTGTTTATATATATACATATTTTTAACACACATCAAGTAATTTGTAATTAATTACTTGTACTGTTACTATTATTACTGCCTTGACAACTAGTATTAAGGCTGACCTCCCGTGGCGCAGTCTGTTGCTGTGCCGCCAGTCTGGGGTGCGGGAGTTTCTGGGTTCAAATCCCAGGTAAGGCAGTTAGTTCGTAAGCTATTTTCTGATAAGCCTTCAGGGATAATAAAGGGGGCGTTAATAAGCCCTTTAAAATAAAATACAAACTATTATTAAGAATAATTGCTATAGGATAGTTTTTGCAGTGTACGCCAACTCCGCCTCGTGCTGTCTACAATCCTCACTTCCGTGGAATAAATTATTTTCGTTAATGGTTTCGGCCGATCAATGGCACGTAGTCCCGACCACTAGGAGGGGAGTTGGTCATTTCAGAGAGGGGAGGAGAAAATTGGGCGTCACTTAACGTCGCGGTCTTGAGAGCCTATAAGTGTGAAATGAGGTGAGTATGGAGGATTTCTCTCGATTGACTGATCGTTTAAAACTGAACTCGTGCTGTCAATCGGCGAATCTACACATACTGAAGAAAATATTTATGCTCCCGCCTACCAGGTGTTTGAACTATGTTGCAGTGCATTTTAAATCCCACATTTTTAGGCAACCAGTAAACATGCGCATAAAATTCTTATCTGTGCATAGAAAACACACTACAGACTCGTTTAACATGGATTTTCAAGGCATCAGTATAATGGATACATTATTTTAATGCCCGTTAACATGGTTGGAAATGGCTATTTCAGACTGGGGAACGGCTATTTCAGACTGCTATTTCTCAAAATATGCAAACCAGATTCGTGCGAAACAAATATAGTGGAGTACGTTTGGCTTTGCTACAATGTCGCATTAAATAAAACGATAGGTTCACCTTTTGAAGTCATTGGTATTCCGGGAACTCTGAGCGCGTGTTCACAACTTTGCGCGTAAAGGCGATATTTCTTTACTTGAGCCGGCCTGCGTCGCCCGTAGCGANGCGCGTGTTCACAACTTTGCGCGTAAAGGCGATATTTCTTTACTTGAGCCGGCCTGCGTCGCCCGTAGCGATTCGTTGATTTTTGCCTCACACACAGAACAACACCCCTCACAAGGCGGCAGCCTTAAGGTAAACATTCCCGCACCATATTTTATTTTCGAATTTTTCTAGCTTGTTTAAATTTTTTAAAAGAAAACCCCTAAATTTCCCCTATTCCCAACTGGCTAAATGCTGTTCACGGTTATTTCAAACTTTTTTTAAATACCTGCTTAAGTTCTTATTCCAAGGTATTCTTCCTTCTACTCATGTAAACAAAGCTTATCTGGGCATAGAACATTACACCAAAGGGACCATTCACTTGATTAGTGCACGCTCAATGTAATGTAATTTTGAATAAACTCTACTTCATACTATGCGTTACCAACACACGTATTTTCTCCCTGTTTTTCATATTATTTATAAATGAAAAAAATTAATTTAAAAATAGAATATAACTTAACGTTCCATTTAAATAAACATGAATGTAATTTTATGTTAAGACATGCATATAACGCTCTTAATAAGTGACATATTTAGGAAATAACCAGACACGTCATCCATATATGAGGTAAATTTTCAGAGGTCTGATTTAAAACGTTTTAATGAAGAAACCGCGAACATACTATACTGACATTACACTGAGGTACGGGCATAACGGAATAACTGCGAACTCATANCGCGAACATACTATACTGACATTACACTGAGGTACGGGCATAACGGAATAACTGCGAACTCATAATTACGTCACAAAAATAATTCAACAATAATTTGGCAACATCGATATTTCGACGTAAATGCAAGTTCATAGTTCAGCCCTTGTGTCTGTACTACAGTGCAGGGTACTACAGTACAGTGCAAGTTGGGTGTAGGGGTACTTTCAAATAGTTCTTTTGAAAAACACTACCAAGCTAGAAAAACCAACAATCGAATTTCCTCTTAAGTGTGACCCGCCCATTGACGAGTAGATGCACTGGGCAGTGACCCAGCTTCGGTGCTCACTCTCCTGAAGAGACGTTAGAGGTGAGGTATAGAACCTCGGCCGGATTACAGGTGGATCTGTGTGCGGTGTTCTCAGTGACAAAGTAGGAGGTCATTGAAGGCCCGTGCGCGTCGAAATACTTATCCCTTCGCAGAGTATGCAGGTGACTGATATAATTGCGGATGCAGCTATTTGCTAAATCAAATTTGTGTACAAAACGTCTGTATGGCACATTCTGAATTATTCCAGAATGAACACTTAAACCATTATCTTCGACAATACATGTAATTTGAAACGTTGCGAAAACCTTCCACTACAATACTTTTCTCCATAGCGACCGACCATTTTTGTGAACTCCAACTTTGTAGGAAATATGTGACTTTGATTTTTTATGTCCTGCGGTTGCCAGCTGACATATACAACTGTACTTATTTTCACTCCTAACAACAAAAATTGTGCCGTTGTAAATCTAGCTAAAATTGTATAATTTTGCGTTCCATTGCTGTTTTCAGAAAAGAGCGTTCAAAATATTTTTGTGCTCTGCAACTACATGAAAGTAGCTCTCAAACTAATTTCACGGAATCATTAAAAAAATGTGAAGTAACAGACTTTTATTCATAATAACACTTGGCTCCTGCAGTAATTTTTTTAAGACCACCAGACTTGGGGTTAGTATTTTGTTACCAGTTGTTTTAGCTGGAAGTGATTTCAGTAACTCAGTGCGTCTCAGCCATAACATGATTTTCAGGCCCTTTATGAAAGTTATGCTACTAAAGTTATTTGTTTCTGTTGTGATGGTATTTATGACTAACGAGCATTATGGATCCCTAGCGATGGATAGCGCAAACAGTTGTATACTGAAATATTTTACCAATTCACTTCAATTATAATATTCAAGCACTGGAAGCAAATACATTTAATAATTATGAATATGTGTCAAATATTCTAAAATTAAAGAAATAACAATTATTCGGAATTTTTAAATGGTGGAACATGTGCTGTAACCGTACATCTTGGAATAAATACACACACCTGCGATCGTAACAATGTTTAAAATTTTATGTGCTTATAAATGCGTACCTAATTAGGTAACATACTGGTTATGAATAATCCCTTATTTGCTCTTAATGGTAGTTTTCCTTAAAAATTTAATTTTTTTTTAATTTTTTAGATACCGTATAACATGAGAGAATTACAGTAAGTGTTGATTGTAAATATAACTATCTTATGTAACTCGGAGAACAATTTGTCCACCTACTGCACGAACGAATAAAGTTTGTAAGAATAGTATTCGTCTCTATCTTGATGTTGTTGATTTATTATCTCGTGTAGATTGATTTCACACCACATACTTGTTTTTTCTGTTTTTCTGTTACATATACGTTCTGCAAATATTATCTTTCAATTCGTTTCCAATCGAAATGAACACTTTCCCATCTTTTTTTTTTTTTTTTGGTAGGAAGGAAGAACGAAAGGTGATCAAACGCATTTTTTTTTTACACAAGCGTGCGGAACAGCAATTTCTTTTACCGGTAAAAACCAATTTCGTTCAACAACGGCTCTTGTACAGCCATACTGTTCCTTGCGAAATAATAATTTGAATTGTACCTATTCTCGTATTTCTGGGAGCCGTTTACAAACATCGGACTATTCCTAGCAATGAGTAGCAGTAAACTGCCTTCGTCAGCGAGATTTTAACTGGTCTGACTACGAAGCGCAGTGCACTTTGCTAACATTTATGTTAAAATGTTCCGCTTTGGTTATTAACGTAGTTGCATTCAGTGGAATCAGAGATGACAGTTTGGTGCCTTTCATCTTCTATTTCAATTGCTACCTTATATACAAGGTCCGGAAATCTACTACAAAGGAACAGAAGATGTCACATTGCGACCTGAAAATGTCACTACTCCACAAATACGAACAGTCCATCCAACCCAAAATATTTCACGTTTTGTTTTAGAAAAAGAACATTTCAGACTTTTTCTATTCTTACTTCGCCTGCAGAAAAAGTTACATATAGGTAAATTTGCTTTCGTAATAACATTTTCTCAGTCCGTTTTTAGGTTTTCCAGGAATTTATTTTACAACCCATGCATGCAAATATATGAAATATAAGAAGAGGATAGATTTATTTATTGGTATTTTGATTGGAAGACTTATATAGCTATTGTTTTCACATTCCGCTGATTTAATTTAGTTTCTTCATTACAAAACTCCCTTAAAACTGCTGAAACGAACACCACGATTTCAAAAAAGTGGTTATGTAATAAAAAACAAAAAAAAAAAACAACCCCTTACAATGTGCTGAATAAATGCATATTCTTAATTACAGTTTCATAACGTTCTCTTTTTTGCAAACTATTATTTTTTTTTTGTTAAACTCAATTGTTTTAAATATAATTTGTTCATCCTTTGATTACCCCAACTCAACTCATTTTCATAAACATTAACAGCACAAAAAAGTTTAAATACTGTTCGGACGGCATGTAAATAATTCGGAGGCATTATCCATCAAAGTTTGTTTCATTAAAAGAGGTTGATTTTTAAATCGGAATTTCATATTATATGTAAAAATGGTTCAAACAAGCACGCAGTCAGTCCGAAGTTAGCCGGAGTTCAGTTGCTGTGAAATAGAATTAGCCCATTTCTAAGCATCCGAAGCTTTCTGGTATTATATTTTTTGTACAAATACGCCTTTCTTACAACGTGATGATTGCGAATATAAGGAAAATTGTTCATTTTTTAAACGTCCAGTGGGCCTTGGAAGTAACTCTGCATTTTAATTTAGATGAAGGACTGCTAGACATAAATAACATTTAAAAAAAGTTAAATTTTCACGTGACAGTGGACTGTGCATGTCCTCATTATACACAGTAACTGTTGTTTCTAATGTGTCACAATTTAACTTAACTTAATATAATATTTGTTTTCTATTTATTAATGCATGAGATTTTCCCTAAAAATTGTTATTCTTACCTATTAGGTGTCATAATCCTTTAGAGTAACATAAACATTTGTTGAAGATCTACAATTTCCACAGGAACGAATATAAACGGAGTTCAGTGTATTTCGCTCAAGTGCCCACCATATTGATAGTTTACGTCTAGGGTATAAGATAAATTCTGCCAAAGGTAGGATGACGTAATTACTCTTCAATGAAACTGCATATGCTATGGACATTTTTGTAAAAGAACTGTATTATTTTTAATCAGGCAGCGAGCTTGTTAAATAATCGTAGAGTTCTGCGTAAATAATATACAATAATAACTATTTATATTTCTTGTTACACTTAATATAAACTACTGTAGGAGTTTCTAAACTGTTTTAAATTATATTGAATTGTTTTCTTTAACATAGTTGCATATATTTTAGTATATAAAGCATTATTTTCTTCCTGAAGCATGATCTTAATTGCCCGCATCTGCATAATTAGAGAACGTCTCACAATTTATGACATCGAAATTAAAGTTTAATATAAATAGTAATTAATTTCATTAAAGTTTAATAGAAATAATAATTAATTTCATTTATTTATTTCAACTTTCTTGGTTTAGTTGATTACTGAACAAATCACAACATTACATTAAAAAGAAATACCTACAATAAATATTTACTAAAAGTATTTAACATCACATTATCCGGTAAATTAACACACTGAAAATCTATACTTATACATAACATGCTCGTAAGAAATTTTTACATTGTTTGATTTAGCGCATTATTTTACATAAACGTGTATACAAGGCATACATAATTACGTAGAACTTTCACTGACCATTGAATAATTAATAAATTATTGTAATTATAATTATTATTTACCTCTTATATCTCACCGAACTCAGTACTGTACT
Organism: Clitarchus hookeri; assembly: GCA_002778355.1. Classification (NCBI taxonomy): domain Eukaryota; kingdom Metazoa; phylum Arthropoda; class Insecta; order Phasmatodea; family Phasmatidae; genus Clitarchus; species Clitarchus hookeri. The sequence goes on along the minus strand of NQII01014392.1, from coordinate 7,734 downwards.
ATAGTGGGATTTCCATTATTATAAGATGCTAGGCGCATATGTTTCATAATTGAGCAGGGCTCTCGAAAACGATAGCAAACATTCTGCCCAAAATAGCGAATCTTTCTTCCCAAATGAGTAATCACTGCCACCAAAGAAGCCATGTATTGCAAATATCTGATATTTACAAATTCCCAGATCTAGGTATAATCCCATAGCACACTAAACTTATTGTTTAATGTTTTTTTTTATTTTTTCGTGGTTATTTATATATTTGTAACCATTTCTATTCGTCAAAATATGGAAAAGATTTTTTTTTTTATTTCGCGCATTTAAAAATTCTGAGAGACAAGACGAGAAACTTGCACAACCTCACTAATTTCAANATTTTTTTTTTTATTTCGCGCATTTAAAAATTCTGAGAGACAAGACGAGAAACTTGCACAACCTCACTAATTTCAAACATTTTTGTGTCTAAATGTTACGAATATATTCCTGTGTTTAAGAATTACGCTGTGTATTATGTAGTAACCAAATTTAGACAGGCGAAATAGAGCGTATTTTATAGATTATTGATGACAATCCTTTATTTATTGGGAAAAAATGCATACGTTATTACTGACAAAGAAAAAAATGGAATACCTGAAAAATTATAGTGTGTTGTTTGTCGGTTCCATCCACAAAATAACACAGAATATTTATTTCTGTTTTTAATATATATGTGGTTAATTTCGTAAGAAGGTGAGTTATGACAATAAAAGTTCCACAATATTGAAATCAGTTGCTCCCGGAGAAGTGACTGGTTATTCTCTTCTCGCATATCTGCGTTCAATTACTAGCGCGTCCACCTTGCACCTACGTCATCGTATGCTTGAAAATACCTCCATCAACCACAATGCACATGTCCAATCGTTTGGCGAGAGATGACAACACTGAGGTAACCATTCTACTCGACGGTGTAGTACATGCTTCAACAGTGTTGTAGTTTAGGTCATATATAGTCATTGAGCCTTTCTGATAAACCTTCTCCTTTACTGTACCCCAAAGATAAAAGTCTAAAGGAGTCAAGCCAAAACGTGCTGGCTTTGGGACGATGTCTACGCGCTTATTCACCGGTCGGGGAAATTGTTGTTGAGTGCGTTTCTAACTATAAGTGAGTTACGAGCAGGACATCCGGTGTGATGGTACCACATACACTGACGTATTACCAGAGGATCATCATCACGGAGAGTAATATCATTTTTCCGAAATCAATTCTGTGTTTTTGTTTCAATTTAATATACCTTCAGAGAATAATGGACGGATAAAAATCTCACCCACACCACACATTCACACTCTACTCTTTCGGGTGTTTCACGTAACTGAGCCAGCACGGGTTCTCAGGTGAACAGTAATGCATATTCCACGTGTTAACGTGGCCATGGTTGCTAAACTTGACTTCGTGGGTGAAAATAACTGTCTGTAGAAATAGTCTATTCTCCTGCATTTTCAAACGAATAGCACGACAAAATTCTACCCTACTCGAATAATCACGCTCATCTAGTTGCTTATGAAGTGTTACGTGTTACGGATGAAAACTATACCGTTGTAAAATGCGAGCAACACTTTCCTGGTCTATTTCCGAGCCACTCGCAAGTTCCGTTGGGCTCACATGTGGATTGTGGGCAGCTGCCACCAGAATGTCGGCTGTCTGCGTTTCTCCTGTTGCTGGTCTGTCTCTGCTTCTCACCAGGGTATTCCAGTTCTCAACTTCTAATAGTTTCCTATAAAGACACACCAGTGTCTTTCGCGACGAATACTGTCGTAATGGATACCTCTGCGTGTTACGCTACCTCTGGCATCGCATTTCGTTTACATTCACCGCAAATCAGAAGCATACCAAGTTTTTCCTCATTGGTGTACGCCATTTATATTAGCTTCGCCAGAACCCACAAATACGGTGAAATGGTCGCTTGCGTTCGATACCATTGTTACTGTATCACTAGCGCGTGCGTCAAGTATGTTGGAACAATCCACTGGACATTTCCCAGAGGATGATGCAACCCACCACGCCACAGTTACAGTTAAATGCATACACCTATGCACATCTTATGTCTCAAAAAATGCCAGTCACATTTTCAAAAAAATCACGTCACTGAACACGTCGCTTAGAAATATGTCAGGCTATTGGGATAAATATATATGTTCCTATTTATAAAACCCAAAGCTGATATTGATGCGATTAGTTAATTACTTCTCGGAACAGACATGGATGGTGATTTATGAGCCCCGTAGTGCCATTTTGGAATTCGAAATCAAAATGTCGCTACCCTCAGCTGTTTGGAAGATATTTGGAGTTTAAATATTAGTTGAATTACACTGAATTAAATAAAAATATATATGTATGTATACTAATGTGACCTACACAGATCTACAGCGATTGCCGGATCTCAACCAGATTGGTCATGGATGCTCCTTGGTACCTAGTCTAAAATACTATGTAGGCCAAAATGGACGCTGAACTCCCATTGGACCCGAAACCCCTAAAACGGGGTTATGTATCTCTCATTGCCCTCATACAGCCAGGCAACGCCAAGTAGTTCTGTTATTTACCAGTACAAGTAAAGATGAAAACCAAACAACAAAGCCTATATAGAATTTCTTCTGTAAACAAAGAAAATCTAAAATTTAATGTCCTACCATTAACACAATAGTAAAAAAAAAGGAAAATTTTTATTAAAAATAAAACAATAAATTACCAATATCAGTAATAAGCCTGCTTTCCTCTCCACAGATACAATTTATTTTGATGACGTTCTGAAAAGCTTAGATGGTAGGCAGCCCTCGGTAACTTGTTGACGGAGATATCATTAGAGATGGAACCGGAAACATATGCTACACCTGTCAGATAATCGCAAATACTAACGTCCCTTACCCGGGACTCGAACCAAGAACACCTCTCACCGTAAGTTGCCAAGTAACCAACTAAATTAAGGAGGTAGTATGCAGAGCATTAACTTCTGTTGTAACAAGTAAAATGATTTGGTTTAAAGGGTTTATTAACCTGAAATATTTATAGAACAGTTATTTTAAAAACAACAACTCCAGGTCATTAAATCATGTAAGTTTGTATGGACTGATGTCTGTCTGCTTGTGTGCAAAACTTTATGGTCCTTAGTTGATTAATTCCCGAAATAGGGCATAACTACTCAATTTCCTCACCTGTCACTATTTTACAGAAACATGTAATATTTGGTCTTAAACATATTCTGGATTATGTTGACTGATACAGTCAACATACATATTTTGTTTGACATTTGTTAAATTGTTTGTTCAATATAACATATTAATCTAAATTTTCTGAAATACTGTCATTAAAAAAGCCTGATTCACTAAAAAGTAAATATGTAAATTTACATGGATTTTTGTGGCACTAGCTGGGTAAAGATTTTGGTGAAAATAGGTTGACAGGTCTTCAAAATATGGGATAGCTCGATTTTATCATGCGGTTCTCCCTTAACAAAGGGCGGGATAAAAGGTAAAGGTAAAACATTGTCAGATTTAATTTTTAACACAGATATTGCGACTATATAAAATTAGTACGTAGTTATTTGTGTCATATGGCATACTAACCTATAGAACCTATATTCATGGGTCACAATTTGAAAATATATGACTACTCCATTAATTCATATAAATTTAGATGAACTACAAAAGGATTACTTGTCATTTGAATTCGGGAAGAACGGGTTAATTGTTTCCCGAGATTCGAAGAAAATAAAACTCCATGTAGCGCTATCTTATAAAACGATGCACAAAGAGCTCTATATTTCATTATATAATGCCCGCATACAAAATTTAGCTGAAACTGGTAACATGCTTTTGTAGATAAATTATAGTAAGTTGGATAGCTTTTGATGGTACTATTTCGAAAATACGTGTCTGAATCACATAAAACACGTCAGTTTAGATAATTTGCCGTATTACCACTTGTTCGCAAAATTTGGGTACAATTGTTTCGCTGTTTCCCCAGATATTCAATAGAAATCTTTTAATTTTTATATAGCTCGGAGACAAAAGTTACAATGTGTATACACATTTCACGTTTGTAATATATGCCGCAGATATACAAAGTTAGGTTGAAATTGACTACGTTGTTTCGTACATATGGCATATGAAGCTAAAATATTTATATAAAAACCATTCTGAAAATAACTCACTGACACTCTTAAAACGTTTCATTTTACATGGCCTGATGCAGTGCTACTTCTTGTTTGCCAAACTTGGTAGGGATCAATTGATTGTTTTCCAAGCTACGACGTAAATCTGTATTTTTCATGTGCCGCTATCTTATAAACTGGCATACAAAAGAAGTTATTTGTAGATATATATATATATATATGGAGGGTTTAATGAGTAGCGCAAAATATATAGGTTAACCGGAATTTTATTTAATTGCCTTAAAGATATAATTTACTAAGCGAAAATATCTTAAGGCCACCATTTTCCAAATATGTGTGTAGTATGTTTTAAACATGTAGTTTTATGTGGCTCACCATAATTCTTCTTGACTGTCAAATTCAATCGAAAATGTTTGATTGATTCCGGAGATATGACATAAAAAACTTAATTTTTTTCACACGAGACTTTCTTGCGTAATGGCAGTAAAAGAGACTCTGTGTAGACAAATTTAATCTATTTAACCAGTACTGCCAGAAAATAAAGTAAGTTTGAAATTTGTAACATAGTTTTATAGCTACAGCAGACTACCCTAAGAATGTTTATATGTCGGACTTGTTAAAAATAACTGCCTGTATTAATTAAAATACACTATTTTACATCGCCCGACGTAGTTATATTTGTTCCCCAAGTTTAGTAGCAAACGGTTGATTGTTTCTTGGGGTATTACATAATAACTTAGTTTTAATATGACCCTATCTTACAAAATAGCAGACGAAATTTCTTATGCATTGACATAATTAATGCTTGTAATAGATAGGCCTACTTCCATCAGAGAATATTTGGTTAAAATTTATAAAACGATAAGGTAGAAAATTAACCTTCATTAATTATATGTTCCGCCAATTTTAAAATAAGAGTTTATAAATTTACCATCTTTTTCTAACAGATGAATAGTAACGCAGCGGTTCTGGTGGAAATCGGTTGAGAAGTGTTCGACATATTAACATATAAGCTTAACTATGTCATTATGTGCTATCCTAAAAAAAGCGACGCCAATAAAGATATCATTTTTTAAATAGCATTCTTACAATATCTATTGTAGAATAACAAATTCTTTTTAATCAGTTAAATTGTTGCTAGGGTATGACATGACGATCTAAATTTTTAAATGACCACTGTTTTGAAAATAAATAACCTGTATGGCCGTAAACTATAGCCGAATGTTCTTCTTCTTAAGTACTACATGTGTACCGAGTTTGGTGAAATTCTGTTTACAAGCTTATAAATCTTTAGAGGACACATATGCACACACACATAGGTGCACACAAAAACAAATACACAGTCAACAAACCTACACACGCATACGCAGACCGAAAGTGATCTCTTAATCCTATCTTNACACACACATAGGTGCACACAAAAACAAATACACAGTCAACAAACCTACACACGCATACGCAGACCGAAAGTGATCTCTTAATCCTATCTTTCCTTCGGAAAGGAGGCTTAAAATCAAATTAAATATTGTATACATAAATTAAAATTTTTCAGTGTCTCGATGTTCAACGCAAAAACGAAAATTTCCACTACGCATTATAGAACAATCTATAAGTATTACCATGCCTAAATCAAAAAATTATTCTCCAGTTATTCGAGTAAAATTAAAAATTAAAGAAGACAGTTCATCGCTAACGATTTAGAAGCAAGAACACAATAATAAACAAGACAAAATCAATCATCGTGAAACAGGAAGAAGACACAAGTGATATTACGTGAGGACGGGAACAGATTTAAGTTCCCTAATTTCATGACCTTATTAATAATTGGCACTGTTCTATACGTCTTGACTTTTTGTGTTGTGTGTAACGGTTGTTGTTAGGTGTCTTTTATATAACTAGCTTTTCTGTATCTGGTTTGGAATTATTATGTCAATGTTTTTTCTTGTCATTCCTTGAACAAATGGGTAGTTTTTCCCTGAACTCTATATATAATTGATCTTGTGGTTGTTTACTATACGGTTCGATGGGATTTTTGTTTATACTGATGCCCGTATGCTTTACTTTAATTATCCATAGAACGCCAAGATATTTGGATTTTAGTGTTCTTTGCATAAACGTTTTTCAACAAATAAATTTGTTTTATTTAACTTTTGATTTTTACAAAACTATTGATTAATCTTCGACTATGGGTGTAATATTCATTCTTTATTATCCGTTTGTGATACAAGAAATTTGTTCGTCTGGTTTTGTGGTTTATTTTGCATAATTATTTTGCTTGGTGAAAAGTTTTATGTTCTGTGTAGATATTAAGATATTTTTCATATATTTCGACCACTACAGGCAAACAGATAAAGCCTGATTAATTAATGAGTATTATTTACTGTATTACTCTTTATCCCTCGCCTTTTAAAAAATATGGTCAGGGTAAAACCGTTCACGAAAGTTTATGACTGCAGCTTAGCCACAGCCAAAATATTTTAATATTCCACGTAAAAATATTTAACTAGAAATATTTGCGTTAAACCACTTTGAATTATTATACTTGGAATAATTTTAAAACATAACCATTCTTAATTAAGTTTTTTACGAACTAGGTTTCGAAAGGTGGAAGTTTAAGAAGAATTTCCATCGTGAAGTCCTGTCTGGCGTGTCCAATTAATCAGCGCTTAGTTTCCCTTTACTTCGAGAGCTCTTGCATAAGAGAGCACAAACCGCTACTGTGTCCTTGGGATCTTTCTTCATATGCAGACGAATTATTAGTTCACAGACAATAAAATGAGAGAGATTTCAACAAAAGGAAATAATGTAAATCTAGGTGATTTTCAAACTTTACTATAAGAAACAAGACAAATTAAACTGCTCAATAAAGATGTACAAAAATACATTCTAAAAATCTGTTCACAGTATATCGAGCACTTTCAAATTCTATTAAAAAAAAACTCCCCATACGTACATATGTACATTTTACTGTACACAATGGTATGCTGGTTTCTACTCCCTAAATCTAAATCGGTGAAAATTTCACTGTTTGAAACAATTAACCACATATAACGTATTAAACAGTCACGTCAGTTAATTTCAGATGACGAATTGGTGTAAAAACGTCTGTTTTCCTTCACTCATTGATTCACTGAAATTTTCCACTGATTTATCAATGATTTCATTCGTTTTTTTCCAGTGGTTTGATTTTTGAACGACGGATTATTAAAACGGTGTTTATCAGTTCTAGAGTTGGTTTCTAGTTTTATGACCATAATATAGTAACAGTGTTTGTTAGTGAGCAATTGCAAAAACTATCCTTAAGGAATGATTTCCACAGCAAACAAAAAACAAAGCTGTAACATGTGAAAATACTTAATCACGTACACGCCATGCTTTACACAGTGATAAGTATAGAAATTTTAATTCAAAGGCATTAGTCATAGTAGCCGATAAATCACGGGCGCACAGTTCCATGACTAGGGGTCATGGATTCGAAACCTGTTTGAGTTAATATGTTTCTAGCAATCGACATTTTATTGTATCGCCGGCCATACAAATATTTGTTTCGACCAACCAAATCTTATACGTATGTGACAAAGAAAAAAAAAAGGAA
>NQII01014390.1:0-19407 GCA_002778355.1 Clitarchus hookeri | reverse complement strand
GATTCCAGCCAAATTTGGCAAACAAGTAGCACTATGACAGGCTATATAAATTTATATGTTTTGTGTAAGTCAGGTACTTGTTTTCAAAATGGCGGTGATATAAAAATTGTATCGCAGTGTGTCATTACGAAACCAATTCCAGCTTAACTTTGTATGCTGGCAGCATATATACTAACCATCAAATTTGTCTATACAGAGCCTTATTTTCCTGCCATTTTTAAAGATAGCCCTACTTGTAAAACTAAAGTTTTTTTTTTAACATCTCGGGACACAATTGTCCGATTCCCACCAAATTTGGTGAATAAGTTATACTTTGGTAGACCATATTAATTTATGTGTTTTTTTTTTTTTTTAAGTTTTTCAGGCACTTATTTTCCGAATGGTGGATATAAAACACTTTGCCTTTATGTGCTAAACCCACGAAACTATGTAACTTATTTCAACCTAACTTTGTACACTGTATCTATGACAATCATCGAATGTTCTTATATGTAACCGTTTGTGCTCCATGTATGAATGTCACACGAAAAAAAAATTACGTTTTATGCCATAACCTATTTCAACAAATTTTACGTGCAAGTTGTGCTACGTTAGTGTATGTAATCTAATATGTTTCAAGTGCGGCAGGTATTTTTTAATTGTCGTTAATATAAAAAATTTCGGGTCATATGTAAAAATTTGACCAATTTTGTATACTAACAGTATTAATTAGAAGCATTAAGTATGCGAACAGAGATCCTCTTTTGCCGGCGGTTTGCAAAATATTTCCATTTGAGAAAGTTTAACATATTGCCATATTTCCATTACATTAATGTATGTGTATGTATGTGTGTATGTATGTGCGTATGTATGCAAGCATGCATGTATAAATGCATACATACATATTTGTGTGTATGTATGTGTGTATGTATATGTGTGTATGTGTGTATGTATGTGTGAATGAATGTATGTATGTGTGTATATATATTTGTATGTACGTATGTATATGCGAATGTGTATGTGTGAATGTATATGTATGTATGTATGTGTATGTATGTATGTGTATGCATGTATGTGCGTATGTGTGTAAGAGTTAATGTGTGGACGTATGGAAATATGGCAAAATGTGCTATAGAAGGCATGTGAACTTATATGATTTAAGTGGGGTCAAACCTTGATTTTCAAAATGATGGCCATATAAATATTTTGACAAGTTAGTCATTTCTATTGAACAATTTGACAAAATTCCACCAAACTTCTTATGCTGACAACAGCTATTAGAAACATCGTACATAGAAAATTTTTAAAGTTATTTTGTAAGATAGCACTAAATAAGAACCTTTGTTTATGTCATATCTCAGAGACCAATCAACCGATTTCCACAAACTTTTTCATACTAGTAATGCTACGGTAGGCTATGTACACTTATGTGTTTTAAGTGTTTAAATGAGTGTTATGTAAATATTTCAATATTTCAATATTTCATTCAAAACAATAGATTGATTGTTTTGAATCAATGTTCATGTTTTGAATCATGTTTTGAATGATAGATAGATTGAAGCCGAAGTTGATACTCCGAATCCGGCTTCCGTAGTAATTAGCTGCACGCTAGTTTATAGTACGTGGTTGTCTCGACTCTAGTTCCGGGTAATGCGCGTGTGTATTTACAATTGTCTCAGTACTGTTGCATATGTGTCTGGTTTCATATTTAATAATATTGCTGTCAACGTGACGTCAAAACCTACCTTCTATCTATGCTTTTAAGAACTGTATTAAAAATTATTTGCACTCATGTAGTGGATAGTAGGCTCATCAGTTACATCATATTCTCCTTTTTTCTTTGAAAAAATTATATTGAAAAGCGAACCTGCGTGTATTTACCTGAATATGTACGTCTGAGTATAAAAAAATGCTTATAGTGTACCAGCGGCAGCCCAGATATTTTATAGTGCGCGCTTTTGCATGACAAAATTGTCTGACCATTCTTTTTCGCTGAGGGCACCATCACATCTCCANTATTTTATAGTGCGCGCTTTTGCATGACAAAATTGTCTGACCATTCTTTTTCGCTGAGGGCACCATCACATCTCCAGTGTATCTGGACATGTTGCAATTGCTTACTTTTTCTCAGTTGCTTGAGTATGACCCAGAGTTCATTTTTCAACAATACGGTGCATCGCCTTATTGGAGTTTGGAGGTTAGTGCTTATCTTGATACGATTTTTCCTGGACGATGGATCAGTCGTGATGACCCGGCAGCTTGGCCTCCACGCTCCTGTGATGTTGGCTAATGTATCGACAGAAACTGAATATCGACTAGATTTACTTCGTGTTACAAAGAGCGCTCACGTAGAGATTTACTGATGTGTTATCTTGTTGCAACAAAACATTTTGTTAGTTTGCCAACATTTTGGCACTGATTTCACACATCTTTCTTACATATAGTGGATATAAATAAAGTTTGTAATCAAGNAGTTTGCCAACATTTTGGCACTGATTTCACACATCTTTCTTACATATAGTGGATATAAATAAAGTTTGTAATCAAGAAAAGACTTTTCGGACATCTTGTAAGTTAGCTTGTTATGATGTTACCTGAGATTGAAACAAGAAGTAGCTGATAACTAAAGAACCTACTTCCCTNCTTGTAAGTTAGCTTGTTATGATGTTACCTGAGATTGAAACAAGAAGTAGCTGATAACTAAAGAACCTACTTCCCTCTACATGGGTGCAGATAAATTTTAATAAAGTTCTTAAAAGCTGAGATGGTAGGTAGGCGTTGACGACTCATTGACAGAAATATAATTAGAGATGAATCCAGATACGTGTGAAACAGTGTCAAGACAATTAAAAGACACGAATAACTTGGGATTCGAATTCAGAAAATCTCGTAAAATTAAGTTAGCTTGCAATCAACTGAATCACGAAGGTAGGATTCGGTGCATCAACTTCCTATGTAACCAGTCTAATGTTTTGAATCATAGGGTTCACTGACCTAAATTATTTATACGGCCATCATTTTGAAAATAAATGTCTGAGACACTGAAAACACATAATTTTACATGACCGACCATGGCGCTAATTGTGTTAAAATGTTTGTATAAATCGGTTGATTCGTCTCCGAGATATGGTATAAAAAAACATTTTTCTTAACAGAATATATCTTACAAAATTGCTTAAAAAGAGGCTCTATANCTCCGAGATATGGTATAAAAAAACATTTTTCTTAACAGAATATATCTTACAAAATTGCTTAAAAAGAGGCTCTATACACAATGTTTCTTATAGAAACTGTCAGCATAAGAAGTTTGATGGAAATTGTTAAATTTTTTAATAGATATGCCAAATACATCCAAATATATGGCCTCCATTTTCAAAATCATTGCCTGACTCCATTTAAACCATGTAACTTTACATGGCCTTCTGTAGGTGTGCAAAATTTGGTGGAAATTAGTTGAATTATTCTGAAAATATTGCAAAATGTTCAATTTACACACCTGACACAATTTTGCAAAAACAAATCAGGCAAAAGAAAATATCTGTATGCATAAAATATGCTTCTAATTAATACTGTTTGTTTACAAAATTTGGTTGAATTTTGTGGAAACACTTCATATATATATATATATAACCAATTGATCTAAATTATTTATATAAACCCTATTAAAACATGCCTGCCGCACATAACACATGTTTATTTACTTTCCCTACTGTAGCAATACTTGCATGAAATTTTGGTATGAANACATGCCTGCCGCACATAACACATGTTTATTTACTTTCCCTACTGTAGCAATACTTGCATGAAATTTTGGTATGAATCGGTTTGATTGATCCTCGAGATATGGCATAAAACCTCCATTGTTCATGTGAAAATAATCACAAATGAATGACAAAATTGTAGGTATAAGCACATTCGATGATGATTGTCATAGATACAATACATAAAGTTAAATTTAAATATGTTACATAATTTCGTATAAATAGCACACTAGGCTAGAATTTTTGTATAGGCGCCAGTCGGAAAATAAGACAATTGCACACTTAAAACATATAAATTAATTTGACCTACCACAGTACAACTTCAAATTTGAAAGAAATCGGTTTATTGTTTTACGACATATGGCATAAAAACTCTATTATTGCATGTGGGGCTATCTTACAAAATGGCGGAGAAATNGTTTATTGTTTTACGACATATGGCATAAAAACTCTATTATTGCATGTGGGGCTATCTTACAAAATGGCGGAGAAATGAGGCTTTGCATAGACAGTTTTGATATATATAATTGATACTGTCAGCATACAAAGTTATGTTGAGATTTGTTTTGTAATTTCGTAAATAAACAATTCTGAGCTAAAAAGTTTATATGGCCGCCATTTTGAAAATACATTTGTCTCACCCTCTTAAAGTTTATAAGTTTACTTGTCCTGACATAGCGCTACTTGATTACANATTTTGAAAATACATTTGTCTCACCCTCTTAAAGTTTATAAGTTTACTTGTCCTGACATAGCGCTACTTGATTACATAATTTGGTGGGTATCTGTTGTTTTTTTTTTCAGAGATACCACATAATTTAAATTTGTCATGTGTTACTATTTTACAAAATGGTGGGAAAAAATTGATTTTGTGTTGACACATTTGATGGTTGTAAAATATACAGCCAGTATACAGAGGTTTATTTGAATTAAATACATGTTTTTGACGATATAACTTACAAAACTATGATAGATGTATGGCCGCCACTTTTAGAATAACTGTCTGACATACTTAAAACATACCATTGAACATCATCTACCGCAGTACTACTTGTCTGCCTTATTTGGTAATAATCGGTCAATTGTTTCCCGAGATATGACATATAAACTTTATTTATTCGTGTGCCACTATCTTACAAAATGGAGTACAAAAGAGTATCCATGTTGACACATCTGATTTTTTTGGTATATATACTCCCAGCATACAAAGTAAAGTTGCAATTGATTGAATGATCTCGAAGATATAGCATACTTTACTAAAATAGCTAGATGGCCGNGCATACAAAGTAAAGTTGCAATTGATTGAATGATCTCGAAGATATAGCATACTTTACTAAAATAGCTAGATGGCCGGCATTTTGAAAATTCTGGAAACATATTTGTTCATATAAACTGCCGCAGTAATACGTGTTTGCCAAATTTGGTAGGAATCTGTCAATTGTTTCCCGAGATATTACACAAAATCTTTATTAATTCATTTAGCACTATCATACAAAATGAAGGACAGGAGTGGTTGTTTTTGGCGTATATGATGCTTGTAATAGAGACTGTCAGCGAACAAAATTTGGTTGAAATTGGTCAAACGGTATGGTAGTTATACCAAATAAACCTAAGATATTTATATGGCCGCTATTTTAAAAGTAAGCGCCTGATAAATTTATCTGGCCTATCATAGTATTACTTACGTGCCAAAAGTGGCAAAAATTAGTTGAGTAATTTTCGAGATAAAATGTAAAAGCTTTATTTTTTCATGTGGCGCTATCTTCCAAAATGGCAGACCAACTACAATATTCACCTTTGAATTCAATGCTTACATCTTGCACTGTCAGCATACAAAATTTGTTTTAAATCGATTGAAAGGTTCCGAGATATTACATTCCAACCTAACTTTTGAAATGGACGCCAGTTTGAAAGTAAGTGCCCGGGGTGGTCGAAAACTTTAAAAGTCAGGTGTCCTTGCATAGTTATATATGTGTACCGTGAAATTCGGTTCAAGCGTTCAAAAATTCGAAGGGTGGGAGTGGGCACACGCACGCACACAGACACACATACGTACACACACAGATACACAGACACAAGAAAGTGATCTCATAAGCCTTTCTTTCCTTCGGAAAGTAGGCTAAAAATCATTAAATCTTCTAGATTTAAGTACTTTGTGACGTGTAACTTTGTTTCCCATCTCGGTAACTTTCTCAACATAGCACATATGTCGGATGTAGTTTCATTTCGCTAAATTTCTATAGTGAAAGCGGTATGAACCAGTCTATAAATAATTCCAGGTCTTTACCACTGCTAAATGTTTTAAGTAGCGAGATAAAGAACTTTATGTACGACGGCAAACATTTGAACTCTTAACTTTGCAGTATCGAGAATTCAAAATACAAGCGCGCCACATAACATTTTTCATGCACGTTATGCCCTACACTATACTTAAAAAAATACGTTATACATTACCATAATTTAAATTAAGAGGTATTGCTGCCATTCTTTAATATAAAATACTGTACTAAAAAAATGTAATAAAATTAAATAGAACAAAATATTTTGTTCCATTTATTAAATATGTACAACAAATATGCCCAAGAAAAACATAGAAGAGTAAGAAGTTTTATCAACTTTCATGCTACGTACTGATATTGACTTCATTCAACTATGGGTCTGCAGCATCTGGTCATAGCTAATACAAATAATAACTTCTAATGTGTAAAATGTACAATGAAGGTAATTTTTGCGCAGATTAAATAAAAGCACCAACGCAGATAATGTTAAGTATATTAACAGTTATGAACGAAAAACTTAAAGCAAATTTAAATTCATGAAAATCATAACTGAAATATACGATTGATCGTAATACATACAAAATAGTCCAAGTGAACGATAGAAGATGGGCATATTTTAAATAAAAGAAATATTGTAAGGTGTGCAAGTAAGTTATCGTTGTTAGTTTTAAATAGAGGGGGGAGTAGGTATAGCATAAATGTTTCGGTTACGTCCGTGCAAGTCAATGTCGAAGGAAGCGGAACTTTTATGTCTTTGGCTGCAGAAGCGATGTTATCACCATGGGAGGACCACGGCGTGTGTTCTCGTCGATCGACTGGCAGGAACATACATTCCCCTGGATTCCCTACGACGACCTTCCACCAACCACTCGGCAGAAAGGGAAAGCTATTTCTGACGTCGCGGAAAGCAGCGAACGGTAACTGCGGACAATACCTGCAGAGGCACTGAGAGACGGCATCGTGGACGCGATATGCATCAACAGTACCGGCAAACCCGTCCCTCCCCTTCTGTTTCCCAACTGCCAAAAGCCTGATACCTACGAAAAAGTACTTGATTAAACATATTACTTTTAAAATGCACGTATTTATGCCCAGAATAATTGATTGCATTTTGTTTTTCGTGCATCAAAGTAGAAATCGGGAAGGCGCGTAGCAATCTTGATGATCAAATCTGATCATTTTCCTATTCAGAAATCAGAGGGAGTGGATATACTGTGTATGTGTGTGTGTATGTATATATATATATATATATAGAGAGAGAGAGAGAGAGAGAGAGAGAGAGAGAGAGAGAGAGAGCTGCTCATGTTGCCGTTCCCGATGAATCTGAACGTTCCAGTTCAACTTCCAACACAAAAGTTGGTCACTGCGGTCTGTTAGAACAGTCGGAACGGAGGCGGTTTTGAGTAAGGAAACGTTATAAGTGAATGAATCTAGGAATCATGCGATCTACCTTCCGGTGTTGCCAGTCCGTGCAGTTGTCTGCTTAAGTTAGCTGCGTGTTTTCAAAATCCAGTTCTTCGGTTTCTATGATGGTATGTAAATTTGGCTAGTCAACCGTGACTGAATTAGTTTAAAATGGTTTATGAGCACACATTATTTCACAAAAAGTGTAATATATATACATAATATATATGCTGTTTTGATATTTTTAAGATGAACGTCGTTGGGTGACCAATAATAATGGTAAGGGTCATGGGTAATGCAAAATACGTTCAATATGGATGTCCTACATTTGAATCCTGGAGTATAAATATTCACAATATTAATATACATTCGACAGCTGTTCAACTGGTAAGATATATCACGTACACTTATACATATGTGGTAGTAACGTGTAAGGTTTAAACATTATTTCCCCCCAAATTTACTTAAAAAATTTTTAAGAAAAACATATTAGCAAATTCTAGCATGGCGGACGTAAAAGAAGACTGTGAAAACAAAAACGAGTATAGNTTTTTAAGAAAAACATATTAGCAAATTCTAGCATGGCGGACGTAAAAGAAGACTGTGAAAACAAAAACGAGTATAGGAAGATATAGTCTCTAATAGACTACACACTAAGATACAAAGATGGTGGGGGTTTGTAACATACTGTCATTATCATTGTCATTGGTAATTTGCAGTCGCGAGGAAAAAAGCATACAACCTCACACTATAGATATACAGGAACGAAGGTGAATATTACCATTATGTCTTCTTAAAAATTTTATTACAATTTCATATCTTTTTAATGTTTTCTATTCCATATAAATGTTTTTAAAGGGTATTTATATAAAATTAAGTACGCAAACGAATTTTATGATAGCGGCTATCGGATGGAAATTACTTTCAGAGCTAAAACTCGTGCTCAGATGTACCAAACATGTGCCGAACATATACCTAATATTTCATCATTCCTATTACATACTTCTAAGGGTTGTAACGAGCACTTAGTAGATAAAGTTTTGATGAGGAACCCACGTACAGTTCCTATGAAATTATCTGAATACAACGGCATTTGTTGTTGAAGTCGCCGATCCATTTGCAAAAACATTATCGTATCTTAAATATTTTGTATGATATTTGTAATGAACTCGTGTTTCAAATAGAACTTCATTAACGCCTTGCGAATTANGTATCTTAAATATTTTGTATGATATTTGTAATGAACTCGTGTTTCAAATAGAACTTCATTAACGCCTTGCGAATTAAAAGTGGTGTGTACTATATATATTATGTAGTCCATTCTTGGTTACTTCGAAATTTTCTGAATTTCTTTCAGGCAATTCTTCTGCGTCATGCAAACAAAACTTTAACCAAGCTTAGAAGTGGGGTGGAGAGGTTCGTGCTTCTATTAACATCGAGGTCTTGAGAGCCTACCGAAGTCTAGAAAATTACACCAAAGTGACAACGCACCGCATTGGTGTGCACTCATTTCAATAATTTTTTTTTTTCAGAACTACTTCTTACTAGGCATTAAAAACACACCTACATTCTCTATGTTTTTATTCATATACATTTTTGATTAAATAGTATAATTTAAAGACAAAATATAAGTGCAAGTTCATTTTAACCAAAAGTACGATACTTTTATGATAAGTAGGTATAAAACGCTTGCGATACATAACATATTTAGGAACAACCAAACCAGTCATTCATGTGGTTATTAGTTTACAAAGACTTGATTCAAGTGTGAAGATACTGCGAACAGACTAAGTATATACACATACACACGTACATATACACACTCTCGTTCTCTCGCACACACACTCTCGTTCTCTCGCACACACACTCTCGTTCTCTCGCACACACACTCTCGTTCTCTCGCACACACACTCTCGTTCTCTCGCACACACACTCTCGTTCTCTCGCACACACACTCTCGTTCTCTCGCACACACACTCTCGTTCTCTCGCACACACACTCTCGTTCTCTCGCACACACACTCTCGTTCTCTCGCACACACACTCTCGTTCTCTCGCACACACACTCTCGTTCTCTCGCACACACACTCTCGTTCTCTCGCACACACACTCTCGTTCTCTCGCACACACACTCTCGTTCTCTCGCACACACACTCTCGTTCTCTCGCACACACACTCTCGTTCTCTCGCACACACACTCTCGTTCTCTCGCACACACACTCTCGTTCTCTCGCACACACACTCTCGTTCTCTCGCACACACACTCTCGTTCTCTCGCACACACACTCTCGTTCTCTCGCACACACACTCTCGTTCTCTCGCACACACACTCTCGTTCTCTCGCACACACACTCTCGTTCTCTCGCACACACACTCTCGTTCTCTCGCACACACACTCTCGTTCTCTCGCACACACACTCTCGTTCTCTCGCACACACACTCTCGTTCTCTCGCACACACACTCTCGTTCTCTCGCACACACACTCTCGTTCTCTCGCACACACACTCTCGTTCTCTCGCACACACACTCTCGTTCTCTCGCACACACACTCTCGTTCTCTCGCACACACACTCTCGTTCTCTCGCACACACACTCTCGTTCTCTCGCACACACACTCTCGTTCTCTCGCACACACACTCTCGTTCTCTCGCACACACANTTCTATCCGTCCATCCGTCAAATATTTACCTAACTGTAACTTTCTACGGACGGACGGATGAGCCACCGCATTATTGGGGACATTCCTTAGAAGTGAATATGGAATTTTAAATAAAATTCAAGGCGGTGGATCTGTGTTTATTTATATTTTGTGGTAAATTCACGAATTTTAAATGTAAAAACGTTCAGTATGAATTCTTACAACGTGAAAAAATTATTTTCCCATAATATTTCTCTCTTAAAAATGTATTTCCAACCAAAATACGTCTCCCACTAAAGAAAAATCACGATGTGAGTTGTCACAGTGCAATTTTTCCGTACAGGAGGACTGACGGACGACGGATTGTTGTGAATCGCTTTCAGCTGACGGACGAAAGCACAGACGGATGACAGGCAGTTGGACGGCGGACTATTGTGAGTCGGCCTTCAACATCAAGGAAGATCACGCCGTCGTAAATGTCGCGTCCGTGGCGCAGGATAAGTGTGTGTCCCGCCTGCCTACAGCTATTTTGCGCATTCGAGGGCTCGAAACGCGCGAGTTTCTAAGGCTGACTCTTGCTAACTCACAACTTGCCTCAACGCCTCTACGCACAATGCGCTCAAGTGAGGTGCAGTCTTTCCATCGGCGACACGCCTCAACGTAAACTTGAACCGTGCCTTGTATTTTAAGGTGCGTTAATCAAAATAAAACTATGCCGCGTGTCTAAACACAACCGTGAAGTTTCTGTATAGATAATTAAGCAGTTAAATCCTGCTCTAAAAACACAAATTTTAACCGTTTTCACGCCCAAAAAAATAATCCTTGGAGTAGAAACGAGAACTTAAAACTGGTTTTTGGGCACGCAACCTTTCTCAAATACTTGCAGTTTTTGAATCGAATGTTTTCTACCAAACCTCTGCAAAACACTTAATGCCCCAGTAAAGCGGAGACCTTGATTCCCTCAGTGGAACAGAACTGGCGGTTAAGGCCCATGTTCTCGCACGCGAAGAATATGCCCATCGTATCAGTCCGCAGTAAAACGTTTGGCACATCTCATGTATTTCATTATTTTTTCCATACGTACAACACAGGTACAGACATTTTTAATACGAAGTATGTGAATAACTGCGAAGCTTGTATAGGAAACTTCACTCTTTATCCAGCAACCACCGGACGCCACTGGCAACTAAGTGAGACCTTTCGTATATATCGGGACCACAGTGGCTGAGCGGTTAGCACGCTCACCTCCTACCACGGTGAACCGGGTTCAATCTCCGGCCGGGTCACTCCCGGGTTTTCGTAAGTGGGAAACGTGCTGGACGATGCCGCTGGTTGGCCTTTCATTCCGGCGCTGCTCCATACTCACCTCACTTCACCCTCATCGGCTCTCAAGACCTCGCTGTTAAGAGCCGCCCAAATCTCTCCACTTACTCAATCACTCACTCACTCGTATATATCAACCACAATTAAGGGGCCTTTAACATTAAGAAATCGTCGGTATAAACGCATGACAGGAACGTAGTGATGAACTTGTCATAATAGTAGGTGCCTCCAAATTTTATGATTCTAACAGTTGGATTTTAGACAAATTTCAGAAACCCCTGGCCATTGCAACAGTATGCGAAGTAGTGGTGGCTAGAAATATAAAGCTTGTGAACTCAAGCCCGCTCAAGTTGAAAACATCGACATATCGAAATTAGCAACATATCCAAGAAACTTGTCGAGAGACCGGACACTTCCCAAAGGTTAAAACGCTTTTGAGCAGAGTGTAACGAAAAGTAATGATCAGAAATAAAAGTTGTAAGACCAAAAGTTTTGAGAGAACAACTTTTGTAATGCTCATACTTAGGTGGTCACACTTACAGCACATCCCTAGGCTCGTTTTTATTTCCGTGCAGTATCTCTTATTATTGCAAGTTTAAGATATTTCAAACAGTACTTTTGTTTTTAAATTTTATGAGCTCGTGTTGTGTTTTAATGTGTAAACTAACATCCCTTTTCAGTGTTCACGGATGTACACTGAAGAGCCAAAAAAAAACTGGTATAGGCTTGCGTATTCAAATAACAGAGGTATGGAACCAATCTGAGTAACGTGATGCGGTCAGCAGCTAGATCGGTTACTGCTGCTAAAATGGTAGGTTATCAAGATTTTAAGTGAGTTTGAACGTGGTTTTATAGTCAGCGCACGAGAGAAGGGGCATAGCATCTCCGAGATAGCGATAACATTTGGATGTTCGCGTACAACCATTTCACGAGTGACCGTGAATATCGGGTATCCGGTAAACATCACATCTTCGACATCGCTGCGGCCGGAAAAAGATCGTGAAAGAACGGGACAAACGACGACTGACGAGAATCATTAAACGAAACAGACGTGCAACCCTTTCTCAAATAGGCGCAGATTGGATTNAACAGACGTGCAACCCTTTCTCAAATAGGCGCAGATTGGATTTGTGGACTGCCCTACAGGATTCAGGGTGTGAATTGCCTCCTGCATACCTTCAGACATTAGTCGAGTCCATGCCACGTCGTCTTGCGTGCACTTCTGCGTGCTCGGGGGGCCCTACACGATATTACGCAGGTGTACCAGGTTTTTTGGCTCTTCAGTGTAGTATTATGTAAAATTACATCATATGAATAAAAGCTGCAAACATTTAGAAATTTATTGTTTTGTTTATTGGTTTCATTTTTACACAGGAAACACTTGCCGTGACATTTGTGTAATTCAGAATGTGATATGCATGTCTAATTTCTTTGATTTATAGTTTCTGTAGTTTCACCGTTCTCTGTTACAGAGGGACAAGTGGTTTGTGCCTTCGCCCTCGCCCCTTCCCCTCCCCTTTCCTTGCCACCAACCACACTGGTTACGGTCATGCTGACCCTTCATAGTGACCCTCCCCAAACCAAATTCCTGGATACGTGCTGTCGGGACCGTCAAAGTTTTATACCATGTGAAGTCAAACCATAAAGATTCCTTGCAAACTANGGATACGTGCTGTCGGGACCGTCAAAGTTTTATACCATGTGAAGTCAAACCATAAAGATTCCTTGCAAACTAAGCGCTATTAGTGATCGCACCACCCCCCGGGAGATGGTTTCACTTGGTTAGGATCAATGAGCTGCATCCCATTAGCCTTAGATCACTGTACAGGCTTCTGCCTACTATTTACAGTGGTGAAAAGCATGTCGTCGCTAGACTCGAGGACAATGGAAACAGCATCCTGTGTAAAGATGATCATGTTACATGATGTGGAAGGAAAACTGATGGACGAGTGTGGACGGATTCCCGTCATTTTGCCGAGAAATCGTTTGGAAAAATTTTCTACCAGACGCTGTTAAGAGGCCAAAATCCTGTTCTGCAAACGTTTGTTCTGCCAAATGACTGTTCGGCTAAACATCATTACGGCCAAAGGCCTGTTCTGCCAAACATATATTCGTATAAACGTATGTTTTGCCAAACGCCTGTACTGCAAAATGACTGCCAAACGCCTGTTCGGCCAAACACATTCTCTGTTAAATGACTGCCAACCGCCTGTTCGGCCAAACACATTCTCTGCAAAATGATTGTTCCGCCAAACGCCTGTTATACCAAATGTATATTATATCAAATGCCTGTTCTGCCAAACGCCTATCATTTAAGAGAAATTTTCGGCTAAATGCCGCACTCCGTGTGAACGTATAGGATGCTGACGCCACTATAACATCTTGAATAGTACATAACTAGGGTGTCTTGATAATTTATGACCAAGAGATTCTTCCACTCTTTAAATAAAGAGTTATTTGATACATGTGAATATTTCGCCCTTATTGCCCCCTTGCTTTAATGCCTCAAACGCACGTAATAGTTTTTTCGGCAATAAATGGCAGTTTTCGTACCTCGCACAGCTATCGAGTTTTTCAATGTAGCAGACACATCTGCATCATTCACAATGGTCTCCGTCAGCATCAGCGCATCTATAAAGAAGATTCGAGGCTCCTAATCCAGTTATTGAAGAAACATAACTCCTGTGAGTCAAGTAAATCCCGGAAGGCACTTTCTGTACCAACCCTATTTTTCACATTCCTGTGTCTTCAGGGAGTGACTTAGGTATATAACCACACAATATGTGATGGTGTTGAGTACAGAGAATATCGAGGGCGCAGGATTTTTTTATACCTCGCGGCACTCGACTTCAGTTTCATAACTTTTGCCACAAGTGTTTTGACGGTGTATGGCAAGAGTAGAGGACCATTGATATTGACCGACGATATGACTATTTGTTACACAACTGCCGCATCATTTTGGCATTTCTGGAAAGTACAAAACAGCGGAAATTTTTTCACCAGGAGGAAATAACCCTTAATGAACAACATCCAGTGCTTTCTGCCACACTAACAGCAACACCTTCAGTGGCATAAACTTTAGTTTTCGAAAGTGTTTGGGGGTTTCACTAACGTCCAACCATGCTTTTATAATACAGGATACTCTTAACACATGTCACGACATAGTCGAATATAGTTTAATAACCAACATGTTACTGCATGTGTCAACCACTTCTGTTTGTGACGAAACGTGTTGTTCGCTTTTTTAATTTTCCTTATTAGTAATCGGTGGCTGAAAATGGATGAACGGGAAACGAATTGTCGAGCAGGTTTCGTGATAGTGGTATATTGATTTGCCTCCACTCTTTTATAATGTAGTTGCCCACCCTTGACCTGCAACATCTACCTTCCTCATCTTAGGAACTTCCAACCATCCATTCAATTCGACAATTATTAAACTAATGAGTATACTACATTTGATTGACAGAGACTCTGGTTGCCAGCACGAAACTTTAAAAATCAGTGACGCACTGTTAGTTATGAAGTTGCATCTATGCCCCATGTGCTCTCCATATTATGATACTTACATTTCTGCAGCCTTATGTCAAATTTTGAATTCATGCAACAAAGTGATTCGTAAATCACGATGTTCCCTTTATCTTACACAGAAAACTGTTAGTACATCCCATGACATCTGCAGCTTCACTGCTAATGTCATTATGGCTTCCTGTTGCTGTGACCTTTGACTGTCTTTTGTAATGGTTATATTGGTTGGTCCCGTACAATAGAAGGCAGGCATAGATGAGTGCCGACAGTGTGCATTTCGGTCATTTATTTCTGAACAACCTGGTAGCACCGAGGGCACATAAATACTGACTTGTTGCTCAAATTCTTTGTCATGAAGACTGAAGGTCTCAAGCTACCGCCAGTTCGACATCTTGGAACATATGGTATATCTGCCCAAGGTACGGTCCGTGGTGGTGTAGTGGTTCTATTCCCAGTGGGGTCGCTCCCCGATTTCCGTATGTGGGAATGGTGCCTGACGATGACACTGGTCAGCGGGTTTTCTCGGGGATCTCCCATTTACCCCGCCCTTGCATTCCAGCGCTGCACCTCACTTCGCCCTCATCGGCTCTCAAGACCTCGATGTTAAGAACTGCCCAAATCTCTCCACTTCCTGTCCTCGATATATCAATCTGTTCATCTTTAACGAAAGTCTCGTGCAGAAAAAAGCAATTTTTTATGGCTCACCATGCCATCCCCTTATAAGCTACGACCGATACCGCACTTTGATCCTCCTATCCCCTAAAATCCTGTTGAGAAGTAGTTCGAGGGAGCGGTAAATTTGCCGCTTCGATTTTTTAAATCATCTCAATTATGTGTCTTTCATTGCAGGGACTTGAAATTTTGTATAGGTGAAAGACTTTGGAAATTCTCGAGTCTTTTATAACTCTCCAAAATAACTTAAAAGTGCACCGATAATTTTTCGCAAATTGAGGAGGATTATTATTCAAAACTCAATATATCCTTAATTCTTGTAATTACAGTGACGAGACCTGGTGGGCACATGTGTTCCTGAATTGGCAGCTTGGTTCTAAGTTTCAGCCATTAAGGTCGTTGAATTGCGGCCTACTATGTTTAATCAAATTATTTTTGGTCAATGTGAAAATTTCCACTATATTCAGCCCTGGGATGTTCCAGTTTTCATGTAAGTAATTATTACAAGTGCAACAAACTATGTTTATAGATACATTTTGGAAGCTTGGCGGGTGTGTTTTTCGCACTGCATTATTTGGGTCACAATTTCCATACACCTATATTCAGTTGTTGACTGGTAACATATGTTCGAAATTTCATGTGTCTTTCATGGTTGCAGACTAACAACCTACCATGCTTTCAACATGAGAAGGTTCATACTCATATTGTCCTTCTAGCACGACTTGAGTCAATTTGGAAGATGGTTTACCATGGTTCCTCTTCATATTATCACATAAGAGTGTTGGAGTACTGAGGCCCCATGGAATGGCATAGGTACTGAATTATGATAAGCACCAAATGTGCTACATGGTTAAGTGACACATTATTCACCTGATGTTCTCACAACAATTAACTTACCACTTCCGAGGGCTCACCCATCTCCATTCCCTTCCACGAACTTAAAATTTGTAATCTGTTTTTCTTTGAAAAGGTACTCTTATGAAATCTTCCAAATGTCTGTCTGGATGTATGCTTATATATATTTTTTTTTCCCCTGAACATATGGTTATAAATAATGAGATAACTACGTCTCCCCTACCTACCACCTGCGCTTCCCTTCCTCCCCCTCACTATTATGTTCACCCGCACCTAAACCTATGTGACTTTCAATAGATACACGCCACACAAAATCGTTTATCGCAGGGGGCAATCAATGTAAATTGTGCTAATTACCAACACATGATTATGACAACTTACACCAGTTGTGGTTGTTATGCAGTTGTAATGCATGCACTGTTAGTAACAATGTTTCAGATATATAAATGCATATATGTAAAACATTTGCATATCACTTTAATTGCAAAATGTACGAATCGTTGTTGTGCTCTAGCATAATGATATACCAGAGACAAATGGACATTTTGCGCATTTCTGCGAGAAAGCCAGGTGGTGGTCACGTAGACAGCTGATGCCAAAAGGCGGGAAATCATGTTAGGCTAAAATCGCCATCACAGCTTGATGCTATTCCCCACCTGAGGGATACAGGATAGTTCGTAGGGTCTGAGTTACCTCGCTGTCACAGACTCTGGGCGTCTTAGATGTTGAATAGGGTAAACAATAATGTAGTCACTCGGTGTTTTAATTGTACTAGGTTATATTTTTTTAGCAATAAGAATACAAACATGGCTATTTACTCCGAGACGGTACATTGTGAGTTGGGAGCCTTAAGGGCTGATTAAAGTACTCATGCTAACATTTCTCATGTCTTGGGGGACACTAGGGGTCAGGGATGTCCCTGAGCGACGATGCAGGTACTTAGCTGTATTTATTGTTCTGGGTGTGCCGGCGGTAGGTTGAGGTCTGGTAAGTTGGTCGGCCCTTTCCCGGGCTTGTTCTAGTTGGTGTGGTGGACTCCACTGGCTTCCTGCTGCTGGTTGACCCTTCNTACTCATCAAACTAGATGTGTGTTGGCGCCACTCTCACTTACCTCGGCATTTCCTCTGCACATGTCCATGTTCTCCTGCATTTTGCTAGGTGAAGGGGGACCCGCAGCACAACTGCCAAACTCTGTCAGTCCTTTTCTTTTGTATCTCACCTTCAAAGTGGGTCAGCGATATTCTAGCAGCTGCCCTCCTTGGCACGTCTCTTAATCTCCTTGTGGGCGAAAATTGCTAGCTTACCTTGGCATGACCTCGGCATGCGTTAATGGCTTGTCCACCCTCTCGGCTGACCTGGCCTGGCAGCACAGTCCTGCAGCACATGTCTACTAAAGGCACTCACGGGAGATAAGATCGCGGGGGTGTCAGCTGCGCTTCTAACAATGTGGCACCCGTCAAGCTATTGTAAATAATATATGTGTATGTGTGTACAAAATGATTCATAAATAATTATAACACTACCAGAATTATATTTATCGCAAAAAATATAATTATTTTTGTTTTATATATAATTGTTATGTTGCAGCAAAGTGACAAAAAATCAAACTGTAAGAAATCCGTATTTATATTTTTATATATGCGTGTTAACTAAGTTATGATGTTGTATAAAACAGTTGAAATAATTTACTCACAGCAAAAAGGTGACATGGTTTTGGCCCAGAAAGCAACTTTAATCTTATTCAAACACAGAAATAATGTAAACAAATATGGTGCATGGTCAGAGTGCGAGAGAGTGTCATCTAGTATATAACTTTGGGCTCTCTCTGTTTTCTCGCTCTTTTGCGCTCTCTCCTACAAATCGAGACGACCCATGTGTGTGCTTTCTGACGTTATAATGACGTAGTCGCAAGAGCGAGAGCATGAGAGAGCACACTCTGGGTCAATTGACACACTGCCTTAGTTTCTATAGTTGTCTCGTAAGTAACCGGAACCTTCGCTATATTTTCGTCTCCTATGTGAACTCAGCATCCCTCTGTCGGACTCGTACGCCCCAGAGGCTTAAATCCCATGTTTCATTTTATTACTCCAATTCGCGCCTGCTCGTGTACATGTGTGCATGCGCGCGTGTGTGTAACAAAACTTACTAAAATACTAAATTACCACATCGCAACCATCTTTGGACATGAGACTATCGACGGCACCCGAATTGAACGCTACCAAATATTAAAATATTAATAAACTACAGTCCATTCACGATTACTTCCAACTTTTCTGAAACCCTGCTTAAGTTCAACTTCCAGGATATTCCAACGCCTCTTGCAAACAAAGCTTAACCAAGTCTAGAAAATTACACCAAAGGGACAGCGCACCGCATTCGTGCGCACTCAGTGTACTAATATTTTGCACAAGAACTATTTTTTACTAGGCATTGCCAACACACCTATTTTCTCCCTGTTTTTTATTCATATTAATTATAAATGAAATATTATAATTTCTAGATAAAACATTAATCGAAGCTCAATTTGACAAAGAATTTAAAACTTTTATATTAACTAAAGTATAAAACAAAGTAGAAAACAACTAAGCACTTCATACATGGTGAGATTTTTCAAAAGTTTGATTAAAAGTGTGAATAAACCGCAAATAGGCTGTCAGTATGTTTGTACCGACACCTGAAACCAGAGGTTCGGTAACCTAGGTTTCGGAAAGCAGAGTTTGTGTACGGTATAAATGCCGCAAAAGTCCAATTTCGCCGTATCTCGAAACCAAGGTTTGTCATTAAAGTATCGCCTCGAATCATAGATTCGTGCACGATATAAAAAACGAAACTTAATTTCGTTTGTAAATATGGTATAAAATGTACAACCAGGATATGTTGAAGTGTAGAAAAATAGGTTTAGTTTTTTAAAAATAATGTGTGTAAATGCAAAGTGATTATATGATTTTACTGTAGGTACGAAAATAACTAA
>NQII01014389.1:0-10228 GCA_002778355.1 Clitarchus hookeri | reverse complement strand
ATGGGGCAGCGTGCTAATTTGCAGCCCCGGGCGACAATAAAATT
The DNA here is from genome assembly GCA_002778355.1 of Clitarchus hookeri. Lineage (NCBI taxonomy): Eukaryota > Metazoa > Arthropoda > Insecta > Phasmatodea > Phasmatidae > Clitarchus > Clitarchus hookeri. The sequence continues at coordinate 10,184 of NQII01014389.1, read as the reverse complement.
GTCGTGCGATGGATTGCGTCGGCAACTCGTGCGGCAATTACGCGATGGGGGGAAAACTCGGGGCCTTTGATCTCGCGGCCCCATTATTGGGTGGCTTCGCCCGGGATCAGAGCAATTTGCGAACGCCGGGCACACCCCGGACGTCGAGCGCTGTTTCAGTCCGCAGTGCACTTTCGTACCGGCACGCAGTCCCAGTGTACGAAATAGTGTACGTATTACACAGGAAGACCACATTCGCCCGGCACTGCACGTTGCGAGGTTCACTGTACGATGATCTTCCTTGTGGGTAACAAGCTACTTTTCTCTAGGCAATCATTAATTCATTGCACTGGTATAAAACACAAAGCCTACGTCACATTTGTTGTGATAACAAAACATGTTAGCTTAAGTGGAACGCTTAGTTGCCACTCGAACTGCGCTGCGGAGTGTTTGAAATACATGTTTGTTTGAGAGGAGAGAGGGGGGAGGGGGTCGCGTGTTTACATTTTGAGTGGAAGTTTTATGCTGAGTGGACCCATTCTATTCACCGTTGTGCTTGCTATTATTATTTCGCAAGTGATTATAATATTCTGGGTGGGTAATTCTTTTAGTATAATTAAGTAATCATTCTGGGAATACATGTATGTATTTTTTGTGCATTACCAACATGGCTTCTTCTATTCAGATCCCAATCTCCACGTGGTCAGTTGTGCTAACCACCGCTCCTGAATAACATCCTGTATGGCTTGGTGGAAAGGATTATTGAATGAAGCGTATCGTTTGCTGTCTGACGAAATACCTTCCTACAATGTCAGTGAGGTGGATTCCGACGATAGTGACGGTGATCCTACTTTTGCAAATAATACTGTAAATGATACAAGTAGTGTTAGGCATACTTTCCACGACATATCAAGTAGCAGTGACGACGGAAGTGATGTTCCAACAATGACTGATTCCGGTCCTAGTGCGAATCCCTCATCAGTGACAACTAACTGGAGCCAACAAAAAAAAAGTGTACCTCAAGTCGAGCATTTTACGTCAGAAAGTGGCATGGCTCAAATAATAAAGGCTAAACAAAACCTAAGTCCCACGGGCTTGTTCTTTGAGTTTTGTTATGAAACATTGATACATATTATAGTGTTTCAAACGAATCTATATGCTACGCAAAAACCATTTGGTCCTGCGTCTGAGATCAAAACTTTTATACGAATAAACCTTTACATGGGTATCACTGTAAAACCAGGTTATAGGGATTACTGGAGCACAGAACCAGACCTGGGCGAAAGCTACGTGTCACAACTAATGCCTGTGAAACGATTTAGCTTCTTACTGAGTCACTTACACTTGAATGACAATGCTCTATTTTCCGACCGAACAGTCCGAACCATGACAAACTGTACATACTTCGTCCGTTCCTTGAACATTTGCAGGTCAACTTCCTGGATTGTTGCAACCCACACCAAAAACTGGCAATAGACGAGTCGATGGTGAAGTTCAAACGGAGATCGATTCTCAAAACAATACACGAGGAATAAGCTCATAAAAAAAGAGGATAAAAGGTGTGGATGATGTGTGATAAATTGTTGTATATCTTTACATTTGAAATTTATACAGGAATGAAACAGAATGCCCTAGAAGTAGGGTTATGTTCAAGAGTGGTAGAGACTTTGACAGAAGGTTTGGAAGGAAATATATCGATTCAAAATGTTTCTTTACGTTATTGTTTCGTGTTTTAAAGTATTTTTCAATGTTTTGGAGTGCAATGTAAATATTATTGTGTTTTTGTGGGAAAGTATTTGTTTACGTTTTTTGTGTGTTTGGCGCCTTTTTCAAAGTTTTGTTTTGATAGACGTTAAGATTCTTAAGACGTCACGGTAAAAGTAAACATTGAATGTTTACAAACACGGAAGTGAAAAATGAGCACAATGTATCTAAAAACTGCTTATTTAATGTAAAAAGTTGTTTGCATATGTTTATTTCTTGTTTATAAGTTTATTTCGTAGGATCACGAGCACCAGAGATGAGTGCATGCAACAGATGATTCTGACAGGTAAACGTCATTGACGTATTCGCGTTATCCACATATCAGACAGCTCCAGGGCGGATGCTGGCTGTGATTGATACGTTAATATTGCGCCAAAATCTGGGAAGTGGGTTGCTAGCCCGCCTAGTTTCTTTCTTCTCGGACTCGGCTTCAACGAGACCAGTTGGTCTTTAAATAGGCTGCTTTAATAAAATTTTTATTTTGTGATGCAAAGTGTATTGAAAGTTTAATATTGTGGTGAAATATGTTCTAAAACATGATAGAGCAGAGGGCAGGTGCATAAGAGGCCCGATATTCATTGGATTACTGAAATATGGCGAGATTTAAGCCTAGTCCATTTGCATCTTTCCTAGTAAAGACAGTGGGGTAGGTATACCCGGCGAAAGTATAAGTACCTTACCATGAATATTTGTAGAGACTTTTAAGCATCTCATCTCACAGTGACATTTTTTTGATTTTGTTTAGACGGTCACTCAACACTATTATTTATTTAAATTTCACATCATATAAACCGAAAACTTTTCTGCAAATAGAGTACCCTGAGATGCAAAGGAATCTCATTCTCACTGGCTGGCGCTCAAAGCCGAGGGAAATTGAAAATAATTTATGTTGATCTTGTGGACTGAACAGTGCTTTTGCATGTTAAATGGGAATTCGAGAGTGTGTTATGTAATTGGCAGACTAAGGGAATTTAATATTTGCAAGTGTGTGTTAAATGTTGAACAGTTTAATTTGCGTAAACTTTAATTTTATTAAATTTAATGAATGAGATATTTTTTTAGTGTTTTACTTGCAGTGGTAGATACTAGTACCCTACTACACGTCAGGTACTGCTCAGGCAAGCTTCATTTCTTATTTAACCAGTTATGTTCTCCACAAGTGCCAGTGAGTTATTTTGTTTGTGGGGATTGATTGGAGAGAGAGGAGACAATATCATTGACGATTAAGAGGAAATCTTGTGGCACCTCACACTTGGTACACTACAGTCTATTTTGTGTGGTACGTATATGCAGAAACCCCTCACATCAACACACAGTATACATGATTATTTATTTCTCCAAGTGTATTTTTCCATTGTCTCTCTCAGTTGCGTGTGTATCCCCCCCCCCTTACGCAAACATTAATTCTGAGAATCGAGTTCAGAAAGAATCAAATTATTAATATGGACAATTTTTATACATCTTATCCTCTCTTCAGCAGCTTGAAGTCTACCAAGCAAATATATGCTTGTGGGACTGTAAATCCTAGAAGGAAATACTTGCCAAAACTGAAAGACAAAAAGCAGCTTCAAAGAGTAGACTAGAGGGTGAGTGATGACGGTGCAGCCATATGCAGATGGAAAAATAACAGTGCAGTCAATATGATACACGCTTGTCATGATCCGGCAGAAGTTTCTACTGTAAATCGAAAGGGAAGAGACTGAACAATAAAAATAATTAATTTCTCCACCGCGGTCAAAGACTATAATGCAAACATGAATTGTGTAGACAACTTCGACAGACTGAAGGGAGACTACGCTACAAATAGGAAAAGTAAGAAATGGTGGATGAGACTTTCTTCCATTTCGTAGACGGCTGTGTAACAAATGCCTTTGTTTTGCACAAAGAGCTTCAAATGGAAGAAATGACTAATAAAAACTTTCGACGGGGTGTGTATAAAGGTCTGCTTGCCTCAAGAATAGTGTCGGTCTCCGTATCAAATTCCACCGAAAGTAAAGGGAACTCTTCAGTTGCGATCAGCTCTCTTTTGCAGTATCAGTACTGAAAGCGGCAAGCACTAGGCCTGCGCGTTCACCATATCGGAAATGTGCTGTTTGCAGCACAAGAAAGAATCCAGTGCGCACAGCATGGATGTGCACTGCATGTAGAAGTGCCACTGTGCTTGAAACCAGGGAAAGAATGCTTTGATAACACTCACATACTACTGAATAATCAGTGTTCTGCTTTTTACAAGATGATAATGATTTTGTTCAATTACTGTTTATGAAAAGGATAGTCAATATATACAAAAGTAGGATTTCTCCTTTGAATGAAACTGTACTGTTTTTGAGTGTGGTGTTTTTATGTTAATTTTTCTGGTGGGGAAAGTGATAGTTTTTAATTGCACTATTTAATTTTCTTTTTGAAATAGGACAGTTATGCTACTGTTTTCAAATTTTTGCTGATTTATGTATTTTATATATATGCAAATATTTTTGCTGATATATAATCACTCTCTTTTTTACAAGACCTGCTTTTCTACAAGCAGAACGTGACGGGTTTCCTAGTGGGGTGGTGCTTAGTTCAAAGACCACATTTTGCATCCCCATCACATCGTTGTTTATGTAAAATTGTAAAATATTACAGCAGGTCCAATATTAAAATAATCATGTGATTGCGTTACAAGCCTCATAAAATTATTTTGTGTGAATATTTGTTTCTGCCCTTCTCAGGTAATCATTTGTAAAAAATTACACGCCCCTCAAAACATTATTCACATCAGAAATACAAATTCGGAGCACTCCAGCATAGCTAAAAACGCCATTTGGAAAGCACTGTTTCTCAAAGTACTCGGGTCAGGTGCATACAAAAGGACACAAGGGCCTACACTGAACCTTGCTACATACAGACTTTCCTCCAATAAAATGATAGGGTCACCGCTTGAAGTCCCGTAGGTGCACGCAGCACAACGAGAAAACTACACCCCAGTTATGAGCCTTGCGTGTAGCGGCGATAACGCACTTGATGCGCCTGGCAGTGTCGCCCTTATCGATACCGTCCTTCTCGGCCTCAAACGCCGAAAATAAACTCCAGGTAAGCGGACACCTTAAGTACGGGTTCGCATCAAGAATTTCGTATTTTCAGCACTCGAAAACCTAAATTAAAGTGAGCCTTTGAAAGTTTGATTTCCAGTGTAACCCTTTCAATCCCCATGTCCACAATTCTGGACGGGTTGCACAGGAATGAAGAGAAACATACAATAGGAAAAATACCCATAAAGTGTGCACCTAGCATGTAATTGATCAGTTGCAGGAAGCGAGAAGTCTTGACAGAGTACAAGTACTGTTCTTACCAGAAGTCGCAAACAGGAGAGGGAATGGAAAGGGCAACAACATGTCTACAGTGAAGTCATTAGAGACTTGAAAAGTTGCTCGGAAAAAATCAGGAACAGATAGGCACACAGTTGAAGTCTGTACTGTAAACCATTATGGAATCATCACATAAAGATGTTGGAGAAGCACGGAGGAACAAAATACAGGATGGCTGGACCGGTAATTGAAGCCGGGTCCTCCCGAATGTGCCAACTCGCTCAGGTTCAGTGTATTTGTGAATTAGTTGACTGCCGTGAGAGGTCAGCCATTTACCCTGCTATGAGCTAAGCTGGGCAAAAAAATGGTATATAGCCGCCAGCCTCATGCATTTATAATCACTCCTGCATTTGTACCATTCTTGGGTAATGCGGGGAAACAAATTAGTTCTTTGCCTTTTTTTTAGTCTATGGACTGCTTCCGGAGAATAAACTACTTCTCTATTGTTTCTATTTACTTGGTTAGAACCGGACTTATTATATATATAATTATTTTTATTTTCGAATTCACCGGCAAGGATTGCTTCGCCTGCACAGTCTCGCCCTCCGAGCATCGCACCAGGAACTGGTAGTGCTGTAGTACCAGGCGGACAGGAACAGAATAGAGGTGTATAGGTGGTCTGGTCACTCACCTCCCAGATGCACCTTGACCGGTGCGCCTGTGTAGTCTCGCCCTCTGCACGTCGCACCCGGAACTGGCACTGCTCTGGGAGCAAGCTGGTTGTATGTTAGGACGCTTGCGTCCACAGCCCCGCCTCTTTCTCTTCTAGATTTTCAACTCCACATTAAAGAGCACGGAATCCACACCTGCTGCCTCCTTTAGCATTTTTTTAATGCATGAACGAGTTTAGAACTTATTTCCTGCCGAGAGGGTTTTTACGGTGCCTATGCCGGTTTTTCCCCTCTCCCTTCTTAGGTATAGTTTCAGCTATTACACACTCAGGGATGCAGTCATGGCCACAAACCTGGCCATGGCTGCTTTATCCCTCTCTGCCGCGATGCACGCCTCATTTCCTAAATTCCCTCCCATGTAGGCGTATGGGGCTTAGCCCTGAGACNCATTTCCTAAATTCCCTCCCATGTAGGCGTATGGGGCTTAGCCCTGAGACGCAACACAGTGCAGACCTACCTCCGGACAACACTTAAAACTTAGTACTAGGGTGGTTAGTAAAAAAAAGAGCTGGTTGTATGCGAGGGGAGGTACCATAATACCAGTCACTCACCTCCCAGCTGCAGCTCGGCCGACGCCTGTGCTGTCTCGCCCTCCGCCCTCCGGACCAGGCACTGGTACATCCCTCGGTCGTCACGCCCGACGCCCGGTATGACGAGGCGGTCGCCGGAACCCCGCGCCGACCCGGGCAGCGGGCGGCCGTCCTTGTACCAGGTGATGAGAAGCGGACTGCTGCTCCGCGATGTCTCGACGCAGCGGAACTCGGCGACGCCGCCCAGGTGGACGCTGAGCGTGGTCGGCGACACCTCGACCTGCAGCGGCGTGGAGACGAGGAGCCTCAACTCGGCGCTCGCCTCGCCGCCTGGGTTGCTGGCGGCGCAGCGGTACATGCCGGCGTCCTCCAAGGTCACCGCCTCCACCACGAGGATGGGGCCCAGCAGTCGCGTGCGTGGACCGGGGAGCATCGCCGCTGGCTCGGGACCCGACTGCAGGTTGTACCACCTGTGGACACGCGTCACGCCTCCTTCACTATCAGCGGTTACTTTACACTCTTCTGAAGCCCTGCTGAAGTTATAATATTCATCAGCCTCGTGAAAACAAAGCATAACCGAGTCTAGAAAATTACACCAAAGGGACGACGCACTACATTCGTGCGCACTCACTGTAATACCATTTTGCATAAGAACTATTACTTACTGGGCATTACCAACACACCTATTTTCACTTTGGGATTATTAATTTTAATTATAAGATTAAATATATTAAAAAAAAAAATTACTGAAAGATCAATTTAACGAAACATAAGATACCTTTATGTTAACACAAGTATAATGCACTCGTGACATTAATATTTTAAAGAAATAACCAAACATGCCCAGTGGTCTCATGTCTGGCACCGATATTTTCCCTGCATCGAAAACTACGTTTTTTTTACCCGCCTGCACCAGAAAAATTACAAGACATCTATCCCTACCTTGAATGATATTTCTTATCGCTATTCGGCTGTGCTGGCTGGCCGGGGCGACTGCGTGGATCGCCCGGCGTACCTGGTGGCCGACGACGGCTGACTTCGAGGTCCGATGGGGATCGACGCATGAACACCGACCACGATTACAGTAGCATGACCACGCCGTCCGTTTGTAGAGTAAAGACTAACTCTAGCTTGCGTTGCGACGTCACTGTTTCCTTATTGGCGCAGTTGGTGGGCCGATCCTAGATGATGCGACGTGGCCGGAAATGCTGGACCAAGTATTTTATTGGAAGTGTCATCTTGGAGCGATCTATACCATTACTTTCCATGCTGCAGAAGGAGTTTATAAACCCTAACTGGGGCCGAGGACGTGAAGAATCGGCTCCCGTCAGTGGTCATGGACACACATCAAGGATAAGTATGTTTAAGGCCCCTCAGGTCTTTAGGAGCGGAAATTTTATGGGGGTATAGGTCGTCGCTATAATGAATGAATGCCCATATAAAAAGAGTGATGTACACATTTTTGTATTTATGCTAAATGTAGAGCGGAGATTTTGCAATTTTGGTAATTTTGTGAATTTTAAAGTAAATTTTCAATGTTTTGTAATTATGAAAAATACGTTAATATATGTAACGTACAAAAAAAAGGTGGTTTCTTTCTTTTCCATGGGGTGCATATATGTCCATTGGCAGGGCTAATATTCATTTTACCTGACATAGTATCTTACCTAGAAAATTGGCATTTAATCTTTTTGCAAAGAGTTCTCTCAGTAAAGAAAAAAGGAGAATAAATCTTGTGAAGGTTGTTGAAAATTGATGGCAGTTAGCTGGCGTTGACATTGCATGTGATTATCGAGAGACTTAGCCCTGTTGGCCAAGGAGGCGAAAAGGCGGCTTTTCCTCGGGGTCACACATGCAGTGATTTCTCAAAGGTTTCATTCGAAAGGTGTGAAGAAACCGCGAACAGACTACACGTGAGCATCGCCGGCCAGGCGTAGTGGGGTGAGTGAGTGAGTGAGTGTGAGTGTGTGTGAGTGTGTGAGTGAGTGAGTGAGTGATTGATTGATTGAGTGAGTGAGTGTGAGTGTGTGTGAGTGAGTGAGTGAGTGAGTGAAGAGATTTGGGTGGCTCTTAACATCGAGGTCTTGAGACCCGAAGGCGTAGTGTAGTTGACTGTATTTGGCTATTGTTCATTAACGGTCACTTCTATATTTTCTGAAGCCTTGCTAAAAATCTACTTCTAGGATATTCCTCCACCTAATGTAAACAATAACAGAATCTACCTCAAAGGGACAGCGCACCGCACTCGTGCGCACTCAGTGAAACAATATTTGGCATAAGCACTATTTCTTACTAGGCGTTAATAACATACCTATGGTATCCATATTTTTATTAATATAAATCACCAATAAGTTATATTTTGTAAATAAAATACAAGTTAAAGTTCAAGTAACAAAAAATTACTTACTTTTACGCTAACAGAAGTTTAAAACACATGTGATACATATATGACATATTTAAGAAACAATGAAACACGTGATTAAAAGGGGTTTTTGTCAAAGATTTGATTAAAAATGTATGACGAAACCCCGAGTAGGTGACACTACACTCTATGTCATAGCAACTTATTCCTCGTTTATTGTTTCCACCACGTAAATCGGCCCCCGTTAAGGGGGGGCCTCGGTGGCTGAGCGGTAAACCTGCTCGCCTCCCACCAAGGCGAACTGGGCCTAATACCCGGCCGGTTCGCTCTGGATTTTCGCAAGTGGGAATCGTACCGGACGATGCCGCTGGTCGATGGGTTTTCTCGGGGATCTCCCGTTTGCCCCATCCCCTTCATTCCGGCGCTACTCCACACTCACCTCACTTCGCCCTCGTCGGCTCTCAAGACGGGCTGTCCCATTCTACGGAATCAGGTGCTGGCACCTTGATTTAACCAGTTCAGTCCCTGAGTTCACTATCGGGGATATGTTGTGCATGAATGACATTTATGAGCAGTACCGTACACTACAAGGCATCAGCGTCCAGTCTTCCTTGTAGATAATGTGACTTGTGGAATTTCCTACGGTATCATAGAGCACGCAACACGTTTACTGTTTGGAAGACAAGTGCTGAACACAAAAACACCATATATTGTCTACTCGTGGTTTCTCCATACTTTTTGATCGAACCTTTGAAATAATACTCCATGTTTTACATGTTTGGTTGTTTCCTAAATATGTCGTGTATCACAAGCATTTTATGTGTTAACATAAAAATACCATATTTTTTTGGTTAAATTTAGCTCTTACTTATATTTTATCTATAAATTATATTTCATTCATAACTCATATGGAAAAAAAAGACAGAGAGAAAATACGTGTGTTGGCAATGCCTAGTAAGAAATAGTCCACATGCAGAATAGTATTACACTGAGTGTGCAATTATTAGAAACCGGAAAAATTCGCGAGTTCAATGACCTGCAGGCTAGACTCTATAGTCTTATGTACAAATATGCCGATATTAAATGCACATTGGTTGTCTGCTGTCACAGTGGAAGGCGGCGATTGGGCCAGCGTTCTCCAGGAGGTGTCAAACACCAATGGATAAAGTTATATCAACACACGTGTTATGAATTATAGTTTGTCTCAATATTAATTAGCGAATTTCTCANCACCAATGGATAAAGTTATATCAACACACGTGTTATGAATTATAGTTTGTCTCAATATTAATTAGCGAATTTCTCAAGTCTCTAGCAATTATGCGTCGCGTTGGCCATCTGGTGAAATTTTCTAAGCTTTGTTTGCATTAGGCGGAGGAATACCCTGGAAGTAGAACATAAGCAGGGCTTCAGAAAAGTTGGAAGTAACCGTTAATGGATTATACCAAAAAAAATTAGTGTCTGGAACACTTGAGCTCGGAAATTAATGTGCCACAGAACGGGTCGACTGGCTATAAGGTTGACACAGTTG
>NQII01014388.1:12547-22954 GCA_002778355.1 Clitarchus hookeri | reverse complement strand
GTATAGTGTTACTTATGTGTGCAATATGCATAGGTCGGTGGGAGTTTATAACTATTTACCTTTACATATTTTTTTAAATATCTTATCATTAATATATATATTAGCAACATATGCTCTTGCATGGCTACTGGTTTGCATGCACTGTGATTAGTTGCAAGCAAAGGGGAACACATCCTTTTACAAGTTGTTTAATGAAACATTACATTAGCTTTGGTGATAGAGAGTGTGGCAGATGTGTCAAACAGTCTCATTAAACACTATTATGCCAGCGCTGAGGTTGTGTGCGTGCATGTGTACATGTTACTTGTAGTTTGTGTGTATGACTTGCCTAGTGGCTGTGACCTTTAGCATACATGGTACTTGCATCTTGTTTATGGTTTGTCTCTCACCCCACATATATGTTTACTGTGGCCTCTAGAGTATAAAGTGATTGCTATAATTCCGACTCAGTTGCTATTCAGACTACAAAGAGTGAACATTGTCTAAGGCGAATGGTTCTTCATCTTCGTCGATGAAAAATAATCGAGAAAGTTATTTGTTTCGTTACTGTAAGACAACCTTTTTTTCTCAAAGCTGCCATACTTGTCGAACATGGGACTTGTCATCACTAGGATATTAGGTGAAATGATGTTGGAAGGTGTATGAGAAAACCGAAGTGTAATGGTACAACATGTGATATTATTCTTTCAACCGAGCAATTAAAGCCATCATAAAATAAGCGGCTAGATTTTCCCGTCACTCTTCACAGAAGGTTCACGATACATGTCTACATGTATGTTCTTCCATGATTAGTAGGTTGTTAGATACCTCTGAGTCAGGGTACTAGGTTCGAATCTACGTTTCTTCTGTCCCAACTTCAAATAGCACTTATCTTCAGCAACTGGTTTGTGCGTATGTTTGTACACGTATATGTATGGGTGTGTGAGTGTGTGTGTACGTATGTTTGGGTAAGTGCGAGTTTGTGCTCGTATATGTTTGGGTAAGTGCATGTTTTTGCATGAATATGTTTGGGTAAGTGTGTGTGTTTGTGCGCGCGTATATGTTTGGGTAAGTGAGTGTTTGTGCACGTATATGTTTGGGTAAGTTTGTGTATGTACTCGTATATGTTAGGGTAAGTTCGTGTTTGTGCACATATATGTTTGGGTAAGTGCATGTGTGCACATATATGTTTGGGTGAGTGCATGTTTGTGCACATATATGTTTGAGTAAGTGTGTGTGTGCACATATATGTTTGGGTAAGTGCATGTGTGGGTGTATATGATTGGGTAAGTGTGTGTTTGTGCATGTATATGGTAGGGTGCGTCATTGAAGTGTTCGGCGCCCTCCTTTATATTAAAATGCACGCGTCATTGAAGTGTATGGTAGCGCCTTTTATGTTATACCACGTGCGCTTCGTTGCAGTATTCGAAGTTACTCTTTGCTACGGTGGTTGCATCGCCACAGTGTTTTGGTGTCGCCCTTTATGTTAGGGTGTGTGCATTGTTGAAGTGCTCGGTGTCATCCTTTATATATATATTAAAATGCATGCACCATTGAAATGTCTGGCGGTGTGCTTTATACATCGCGCGCTTCGCTGTTGTGTTTGGGTAAGTGCACTCATGTGCACATATATGTTTGGAAAGTGCATGTCATGTTCACGTTAATGTTTGGGTGTGTGCATGCATGTTCGCATACGTGTTTGGGTGTGTGCCTGTTTATCTTTGGGTAAGTGTATGTGTGGGTGCATACATCTTTGACACTTCGTCACAGTGTTCAGCATCACCCTTAATGTTAGGGTGCATGTGTTGTTGAAGTGTTCGATGTAAGACTTTATATTAAAATGTATGCATCGATGAAGTGTACAGTATAGTCCCTTTATATTATGCATCGCTCACTTCGTCGCAGTGTTCTACGTCGCTCTTTGTTAGGGTGCGTGCATCTTTGACATGTTCACCGTTGTCATTTATATTAAAAATGCCCACGTCGTTGAAGTGTATGGTGGTGTGCTTTATGTCATACTTCGCTTGCTTCGCCACTTTGTTTGACTTCACCCTTTATGTTAGGGTGCATGAGTCGTTGAAGTGTTCGTTGTCAACATTTATATTAAAAATGCCCGCATCATTGAAGTGTGCAGTAGCTCCCCTTATGTTATGCCTCGTGTGCTTCGCCCCAGTGTTTGCTGTCCCCCATTATGTAAGGGTGTGTGTGATGTTGAAGTGTTCAAATACACCCTTTATATTAAAATGCATGCATCGTTGAAGTGTACCATAGCGCCTCTTTATGTTATGTCGCGCGCATTTCGTCATAGTGTTCCATGTCGCTCTTTGTTAGGGTGCATGCGTCGTTGATGTGTTCTGCGTCACTCTTTATATTAAAAATGCCCACATCATTGAAGTATACTGTGGTGTGTTTTATGTAATGCTTTGCAGGATTTGTCGCAGTGTTTGGCGTCATCCTTTATGTTAGGGTGCGTGCTTCGTTGAAGTGCTCGGCAGCATCCTTTATATATATATATATATATATATTAAAATGTCCTCACTGTTGAAATGTGCGCTGGTGTGGTTTATACCATGCGTGCTTCGCCGTAGTGTTTGGGTAAGTGCGTGTGTGTGCACATATATGTTTGGGTAAGTGCAGTTATGTCCACATATATGTTTGGGTGTGAATGTGCGAGTTCTTGTATATATTTGGGTGTGTGGTTGTTTTTGTTTGGGAAAGTAAATGTGTATGTGCGAATATGTTTGACAATTCATCAGGGTTCAGCGTCACACATTATGTTAGGGTGCATGCATCATTGAAGTGTTCGGCACCATCCTTTACATTAAAATGTCAGCGTCGTTGAAGTGTGCAGTAGTGGCCTTTATGTTATTATGCACTTGCTTCGTCGTAGTGTTCGACGTTGCTCTTTGTTAGGGTGCATGTGTCACCGCAGTGTTTGGCGTCGCCCTTTATGTAAGGGTGCATACATCGCCGCAGTGTTTGGTGTCGCCCTTTACATAGTGGTGCATGCATCACCACAGTGTTCGGCAGCACCCTTTATGTTACAGTGCATTGTTGAAGTGTTCGGTGTCACCCTTTATATTAAAATGCCCCGCGTCATTGAAGTGGACGATAGCGTCCTTTACCGTGTGCGCTTCGCTGCAGTGTTTGGTATCAGCTTTTATGTTAGGGTGCTGTTGAAGTGTTCGGCATCAACCTTTATGTTAGGGGCGTTTGTCGTTGAAGTGTTCGGTGCCATCCTTTATATTATAATTTATGCAATGTTGAAGTTTACAGTGGCATCCTTTATGACATGCATGCTTCGTCGCGATATTCGACGTTAATATTTGTTAGGGTGCATGCTCCGCCGCAGCGTTTCACTTTGACCTTTATGTTAGTGGGCGTGCATCGTTGAAGTTTTCGGCATCACCCTTTATGTTAGGGGGTGCGTGCATGCGTCGTTGAAGTGATAGACACCATCCTTTATATTAAAATGCATGCAAGGTGTTGAAGTTTACAGTAGTATTCTTTATGCCTCGCGCGCTTCGTCGCAGTGTTCGACGTTGCTCTTTGTTAGGGTGCATGTATCGCCACAGTGTTTGGCGTCGCCCTTTATGTAAAGAGGCGTGCGTAGCTGTAGTGTTTGGTATTGCTCTTTATGACAGGGTGTCGTTGAAATTTTCGCAGTCACTCTTTATGTTAGGGGTGCATGCGTTGAAGTGTACAGTAGCGTCCTTTATGCCTTGTGCACTTCGTCGGAGTGTTCGACGCTGCTATTTGTTAGGGTGCATGCACTGTTGCAGTGTTTGGCAATGCCCTTTATCTTAGAGTGCCTTTTGAAGTGTTTGGCATCATCCTCTATTTTAGGGTGCATGCATTGTTAAAGTGTTCAGCACCATCCATCATATTAAAATGACCCGCGTTGTTGAAGTGTATGGTGGCAGTCTTTATGACATGTGTGCTTCATCGCGATGTTCGATGTTGCTCTTTGTTAGGGTGCATGAACAGTGACAGTGTTTGGCATCGCCCTTCATGTTAGTGTGCCTTTTGAAGTGTTTGGCATCACCCTTTATATTAGGGTGTACACAACATTGAAGTGTCTGTTGCCATCCTTTATATTAAAATCCCCTACGATGTTGAAGTGTACGGCAGTGCCCTTTATATTAAAATGCCCTGCTACAATGAAGTATACAGAGGCACCCTTTATGTCTCATGTGCTTCGCCGCAGTGTTTCGTGTCACTCTTTGTGTTAGGGTGTGTCGGCACAGTGTTCGGCATAACTTTTTACATTAAAATACCCTGCGATGTTGAAGAGTACAGCAGCGGACTTTATGTCTCATGCACTACGCTGCAGTGTTTGGTGTCATCCTTTATGTCAGGGTGTGTCGTAGCAGTGTTTGGCATAACCCTTTATATTAATATGCCTTCTTCATTGAAGTGTACAGCAGCGCCCTTTATGTATCACGCACTTTGTCACCATGTTTGGCATCACCCTTTATGTTAGGGTGCATGTGTCGTTGAGATGTTCGGCACCATGCATTAAATCAAAAATGCTCCCCATCGTTGAAGTGTATGGTGATGGTCTTTATGTTATACATCGCGCACTTCGCCTCAGTGTTTGACTTTCCCCCTTTATATTAGGGTGTGTGCATCTGGTGTCGAGGCCTATGTTATGAATTTGATGAGACTACATCTTAAATGGTTCANCTTTATATTAGGGTGTGTGCATCTGGTGTCGAGGCCTATGTTATGAATTTGATGAGACTACATCTTAAATGGTTCAGGAATTATGGCCAACAATGCTTATAAGTTCGCAGAGGGCTTAAATGACTGTTTGTAAATTTTCCTTGTTCGTGTTGAGGCATATGTTTAGATTTTGATTAAAACATTTTAAATGGTTCGGGAATTATGGCCAACTATGCATATAAGTTAACATAAGGCTTTAATTACTATTTGATATTTATCCATGTTGACATCGAAGACTATGTTACGAATTTGGCGCCTACATTATAAATGGTTCGGAAATTATGGTCAACTATGCTTATAAGTTAGCATAGGACTTAAATGACTATTTGTTAATTATCCTTGTTGGCATCGAGGCCCATGTTATGAATTTGGCGCCTACATCTTATATGGTTCGGAAATTATGGCCAACTATACTTATAAGTTAGCATAGGGCTTAAATGTTTTTGGCATCATCCTCTATTTTAGGGTGCATGCATTGTTAAAGTGTTCAGCACCATCCATCATATTAAAATGACCTGCGTTGTTGAAGTGTATGGTTGCAGTCTTTATGACATGTGTGCTTCATCGCGATGTTCGATGTTGCTCTTTGTTAGGGTGCATGAACAGTGACAGTGTTTGGCATCGCCCTTCATGTTAGTGTGCCTTTTGAAGTGTTTGGCATCACCCTTTATATTAGGGTGTACACAACATTGAAGTGTCTGTTGCCATCCTTTATATTAAAATCCCCTACGACGTTGAAGTGTACGGCAGTGCCCTTTATATTAAAATGCCCTGCTACAATGAAGTATACAGAGGCACCCTTTATGTCTCATGTGCTTCGCCGCAGTGTTTCGTGTCACTCTTTGTGTTAGGGTGTGTCGGCACAGTGTTCGGCATAACTTTTTACATTAAAATACCCTGCGATGTTGAAGAGTACAGCAGCGGACTTTATGTCTCATGCACTACGCTGCAGTGTTTGGTGTCATCCTTTATGTCAGGGTGTGTCGTAGCAGTGTTTGGCATAACCCTTTATATTAATATGCCTTCTTCATTGAAGTGTACAGCAGCGCCCTTTATGTATCACGCACTTTGTCACCGTGTTTGGCATCACCCTTTATGTTAGGGTGCATGTGTCGTTGAGATGTTCGGCACCATGCATTAAATCAAAAATGCTCCCCATCGTTGAAGTGTATGGTGATGGTCTTTATGTTATACATCGCGCACTTCGCCTCAGTGTTTGACTTTCCCCCTTTATATTAGGGTGTGTGCATCTGGTGTCGAGGCCTATGTTATGAATTTGATGAGACTACATCTTAAATGGTTCAGGAATTATGGCCAACAATGCTTATAAGTTCGCAGAGGGCTTAAATGACTGTTTGTAAATTTTCCTTGTTCGTGTTGAGGCATATGTTTAGATTTTGATTAAAACATTTTAAATGGTTCGGGAATTATGGCCAACTATGCATATAAGTTAACATAAGGCTTTAATTACTATTTGATATTTATCCATGTTGACATCGAAGACTATGTTACGAATTTGGCGCCTACATTATAAATGGTTCGGAAATTATGGTCAACTATGCTTATAAGTTAGCATAGGACTTAAATGACTATTTGTTAATTATCCTTGTTGGCATCGAGGCCCATGTTATGAATTTGGCGCCTACATCTTATATGGTTCGGAAATTATGGCCAACTATACTTATAAGTTAGCATAGGGCTTAAATGACTATTTGATAATTATCCTTGTTGGCTCGAGGACTATGTTACGAATTTGGTGACTACATTATAAACGGTTCGGAAATTATGGTCAACTTTGCTTATAAGTTAGCATAGGTCTTAACGGGAATTACAGCCAACTATGCTTATAAGTTAGCATGGCTTAAATGACTATTTGTTAACATTCTTCAGCCATCATGACCTGTACTGATTTTCTAGTTTTGAGAGCTTCGCGTAGCTAATCAGTTAAAGATAAAAATTAAATTTTAAAAAAAATTAACATTTAAAAAATTATTAAAATTAAAAAAATATATTTTTTCGAAACAAATTGTGAGATCCTCGCATAGAGACGAGCGCCTTTTTAGAGCCTCGCGTAGTCAATCAGCGATGAGAGCCTTGCCTAGTGCTGCACACCTAGTGCTATAGCGGTGAACAACTGTAACTCTCGCGTCATGCTGTGTCATGATATCTATGGGCGTGCTGTGTCATACTATTTATGGCTGCCCGCTCCCTGCAGGCGCCAGGTATTTTAGAACCGCCATTTTATAGCTACTTGCATGAATTTATAAAAAAAACGATTCCTTGCAAGTTATTGTTTTTAAGACAGATAATTTATAGGAAAAAATTTTATCTTTTCATTATAAATAATTGTTGTGTGTTACATATGAAATACTAAATGCATAGATATTAGTATTTAACCTAATGTGGCCTCGTATATGTAATCGCTTTTCAAATTCTCCTTAAAAGTTCGAGTCCGCAAACATGTTACACAATTTAATTATTTCTCTATGTTCTTAAAATGTCACCAAATAAAATTAAATATATAAAAATGCATTAATATATCCTACTGGATCTGCGATTATGGATAGCCCCTCAGTTATTACAGAGAGTATCTTAAAAAAAAATACTAGGATTAGTTGAGTGTCAGCTGACCAACATGAGATTGCTTTCGCGACTACCCGGGAACTTGTGAGTCTACAGCAGTAAAAAAAAATGACTCCAATAAACAATATGGCTGCCTATAGTAGACACAACAAAATGCACCTATGCTTACTACTTTTAAAAATATATTATGACCTATTGCATATACTTTATTCTAAAAAGTAAATTCTACCTATCTTGGTAGTCGAGAGGTACAAGGCATAGGTCCAATTTTATATCCCAAGAAGGGTCGAATTGAAACTGGTCACCTCCACGGGATTTTTTAAGTTCTAATATTTGAAATTAGTGTCTATACGGTTGAGGTTCCTGCATAAAGTCAATGGGAAAATCGACCTTATACTGGTAGCACCCCTAGTGGCCAAAACAAAAATCAATATGGAATTTGTGCACCCCTAACAACAAACTCTAGAAACGTACACCAGCGCACTCTAGCTGCCGACTGCATATGCAAATAAGGTGACCGAGCAAGTGATGTGCGCCCCTAGCGAATGCCGAAGTAAACAAAAGATAAGTGTAAACAAGATGGCTTCAATATGGTGGATGGCAAAAATAAGATAACAGACAGTAAAAATAAAATGGCGGACAGCAGAAGCATAATAGCAGACAATATGGTGGTGATGACATCATCCAAAATGGCAGAAAGGTCAAGATTAAGGACATCCAAGATGGCGGTGGTGATGGAATACAATATGGTGGACGAATACACAGCAGGCGGTAGTTGTCCCCGGAGCCCTCAAAACCCCCTACTTTTTTTTGCGGAAGAAATTTCTAATGCTATAGTAAATATTATTCCAGGCAATATAGCTTTTCTAGGCCACAGAAAGTGAATCACAAAAAGCCAAATAAAGTAATGTACTTTGATTTAGAATTTTTGAACCCAAATAAAGTCTTATGAATTCGTCTTTGTAACTGTGTGTGTCAACAAAATTATATGCAGGATTTACGTTATGAACTGCCGGCACATATTCTTCTGCCAACCTTGGTGCTCGAGGTGACACTTGGGTGCAGTTGCACTGTTTTTGTGGATCATGGTTGTATTTGGATCCCCGGCAGCAAGAAAATTCAGCACTCGCCTTAACTGACATCACGCAAAAGTTTCTTTAGAAGGAGGCAGGAGGGGTGTGCCCACCCAGTTAATCGAACGCCCGAGATCACACACACTCTCTCTCTCTCTCTAGTGCTGGCATGATCGGGAGGGTTGGGGTAGGGGATGAGGTGTGTCTTAGTTCACGCCTTCAATAGGCGTGCTGGACTGATTTTCATCAGACGGCTCCCGGCGTAAGGTAAATATGTTTTTGTATAATAGCATCATAGCTGTATAATAACGTTTGTATTGGTATGTGGGGACGTACTGTATATTTATTTCGTTGTGCAGTTGTAGTGATGGCTCATTGGCCCGAGGTGCTCCAGGTGGTGTTTGTTTCCAGTCCACTCTTCAAACTACTGTTTGCATAAGACATACTGAAATAATTATAGCAGCATTGGTTTTTGTTCGATTCTTATAGTATGCCACTTTATTTTATCTTATGTTCTGTTGGTCATTTAGCCTCAGTAGTATAATAATGTCGGTTCTCGGACATGATTCATGAGTAGGATTCAGGATTTGTCCACCATCTTGGATGCTGTCACCTACTCTGTCATTCTGGTCAATTGCCATTTGTGACCTTGACCTTTCCACCAACTTATTTCCGTCTGTTATATTGTTTCCATCCACCATATTGTTTCTATACCATCTTGTTTCCATCTGCCATTTTGTTTTCGCCCACTATCTTGTTTCCAACCCCATCATGTGTCCACCTACCATCTTGCTTCTCAATTACTCACCTTCATCCACAATCTTCGATGGCATCCACTGTATTTCTCTCGCCATCCGCTAGATTGCAAGACTGATCCTTTTAATGTGTTTTTTTGCTGCTAGAGTGTGCTGCCCTATTACTCACCTTCGTTAAACCCCACCATCNGACTGATCCTTTTAATGTGTTTTTTTGCTGCTAGAGTGTGCTGCCCTATTACTCACCTTCGTTAAACCCCACCATCTTGTTTCCACTTGTCCTTCGCTCATGTGCCACCTTCTAGGGGCACTGGTGTCACTCTCACTCGACCGCCATGTTGGTTCTCGAATTGACTGCTAGGGGGGTTTCCATTAAATTTTCGCAGAACTCAAGAAATATTCTGGAGTAGGATGGGATTGAACTGCTGGACATATGGTCGCCAAAAAGCTGGACGTCTTAAGCCACTAGGCCACCGAATCAGGTATGGAAGTAAGGTTTTAAATGTGGTTTATGTACTGCAACACTTCTCACCTCAACCCACCTACAAAATTATACAAAATCGCAAACAATAAAAACAATAATTTAAAAAATCCAGGAAACATACAATGTTAAGCTCGCACTCACACCACAACACGAATAGAAACCCTGCACCCCAAACACCACCCTCACAACAACCCTCCAAATATTAAAAAGTCGAAAAAAAATTGAAAACATAATTCTAAAAATCGAGGAACATATAATTGCAACCCCACCCTACATCTCCACATCACTAACCAAAAAACACCCCACCCCCCTCTTTTCCAACACCATCGTACTAATATTATGAATGCGAAAGTATGTGTGTGTGCATATGTTTTTTACCACTCAGTTCTATAACGACTGAATAGATTTTGATGATACTAGGTACGTAGGTACTTTAGGCCCTGGAATAGGATACTTTTTACCCCGGAAAATTGTATGGTTCATGTGGAAAAACACCAAACGTAATTCTCCAACGGCTGGGAANTAGGATACTTTTTACCCCGGAAAATTGTATGGTTCATGTGGAAAAACACCAAACGTAATTCTCCAACGGCTGGGAACGTGACCGAAATATATCTTTCCTCTGGTGTAAGAGTTTATCAGGCCGCCCAAGGACCTCTGAAATGGTTTACGACTGTTATCAATCGATAACAACCGGGACCGAATATTTAACGTGCCCTCCGAAGCCCAGAAGCGCTTAGATGTTATGCCACTAAACGGTCACCCATCCAAATGTGTGCCGCTGGGAACGTTGCTTAACTTTGGTGAT